>JAFVLL020028416.1:0-30273 GCA_021397915.2 Tor tambroides
GGCTCAAATCTGATTGGCTAAAGAGTACGAGTGACTCGCTTGGGAGGAGTTCGCTGCCAGGAAAGTCTCAAAAATACTCACACACATCCAAGGCCGTTCCATTCACAGGCAATGACACACTAGTGATTTTTAAACATTCAAAGATTTTGTACACAGTTGTACATCTGTGAATTGTGTTTTGCATTTGTGAAACGTATTTTATGAATATATATTCTTATTTTGTGCACGTGAATTGGTTTTTGTGAATATGTATATTTTTTTGTGCATGTGAATTGTTTCTCATGCATGTGAATTGAGTTAAGCATGTGTGCTTCGCGTCTTTTGCGTGAATTATTAATGAGATCATTTTGCTTCCATATATTTGTGAAGACAAATTACTTCTAAATTCTTTGCTGACACAAAACTGTTAATTGGATTTAGTTTCCACTACTTTTTAGCACAAGCGATTCATTGGCAGTTTTTGTTCTTTTATTTCAAAAGATCAAACTGTGTGGTGAACCTGTCACCAGATAAAGCCAGTGTCCTGCGGGAGGCTTACCGTGTAGCCTACTGAAGGTACTTCGATTTCATGCCGAATTCGGTTGAATTCTTTATTATTTTTATTTTTATTTTTTTTTAGCTCTGAATTTTATCCAATTCTGACGCTCACATGCGATATTAATAGCCCAGAAGATGTTAACGTCTTACTTTGAATGTTTGAAATATGGATATTTTTTGAATAGTGGACATCTTTTGTGCCAACAAAAAGGATTTTGATTTACTCTGTCCATTAGGATGGAGGGGAGTTGTACTTTAGTGATGTTTATAGTGATGCTAGAATCCCCGAAGACCTCAAAGCCAACAAAGTATTGTGGGGTAGGAAAGAACATAACTTTTTGTCCAACTTAGCCTGTTTTCTTTCTTTTAAGAGCTTTTTTAAGAGACTTTTTATTTTCCTAATTTGCCTTCCACAAATTATGCTTTAAAGGGTCTTAAATCAGAGCAGAAAGTCTCAAATTCATCTTTAAATCATGATGCATTTATTGGCTAAATGAAGATATGAAGTCTTCTGAGAAACTGGACAAAGTTTATGCCTTAATTTAACTATTTATCTTGATGTAATCTTTAAAAATTAGCACTGAAATATAAAACAATAATTCTGAGCATAACTTTTTGTTATTTCCATACTCTAGTGGCTTAGATCAGAGTTATTCCAGCCTTAAGCTTTTTTTCCTTGTAAAACAAATCAAAGTAATGGAGATCCACTGTAAGTTTGTATTTTAAAATTTATAAATACAACAGCGAATACAACTCATTGTGCTGCCTAGACATTTCCACTTACAGAACATGATGTATTGTGTTCTCTTAAATTGATTCCTTACATTTTCTTTACTTGGTTTTAAATGTAGCATCATAAAACCTGCAGAAACCCTGCTTGTTAAATGTTGCAAGCTGTAGTTTAACTTTACTTGTGCCACTGTGTTAAATGTCAGATAATAAAATGACACTGATACAGGCTTCTTTGCATGTATTGATCAGGTGAATGCCTCAGTGGAGCATTATGGTGGGAAGACCTGATACGACTGGCTGAAGAGGTTGGGTTCTGTAAACCCAGACTGGTTACTGCTAGTATCATCACTGTGGGCAACAAGGAGCTAGAGAAACTGCTTGGTGAGATGTTTGTGTTAAAATATGCCACCTTCTAATGGTAATAGTTAGCACCAGACTATATTGAACTAACTCCACTTGTCTGTTTGCTGCAAAGAGGAAAAAGAAAATCTGTTTAATTCTGCTTAAGTTTTTCTGAAACTTTTTTGTTGTTGTTGTTGTTGTTGGCAGAACAAAAATGAGCAGAATTTTTGGTCAATTTGTGTCTGAGTTGTCAGTGTTAACATAAGCATCCAAAAATGAAAATTAATTTCCAAACCTGTATAACACAAAAGAAGAAAAAAAACCCAAACCTCCGTTGCTAATTTGAAAGTGGTTCCTAGTTTAGAATTAAAAAAACAAAAACAAAAAAAAACAACAACACACTGATCATTTCATGCATTGATCATTTGAACATTGAGAGGATTTTTTTTCCCTTCATTGATTTATTTTTAAACGTAATTCTCATAATTGTGTAAACAGGTGACTACAAATTTGTGTCAGCCACATACCGGCTCTTCAAGTTACCAAAAGGTTCAGAGAAGAAGTCCTGTCTGGTCATGTACAATGGAGAAATTACAGGTCCGGAGGAAAGCTTTGAGTTTGATGCCCAGTATACCTTTAAGGTGTGTAGCTCCATCCAGATCTGCATTACTCCTTCAACAGAGCTCATAATGCATTTTGAATAATGCATATTTTTGAATAAATGAACAGTAATGTTAGAATAACATCCAAATGGATTAATGATCATTAAATTGATCAAAAGTAATAGTAAAGCAATTTGTTACAAAAGATTTCTATTTCAAATAGGAAATTTATTTATTTATTTTTAAACTTCAAAGAATTCTAAAAAAAAGTGTCTGTAAAAATATGAAGCAACAGAACTGTTTTTAACATTTATAATAGTAAATGGTTCTTGAACAGCAAATCTGCATATTAGAAAGATTTCTGAAGGATCATGTAAGACTGGAGTAATGATGCTGAAAATTCAGCTGCATTATAAGAATAAATCCCATTTTAAAATGCATTACAATAGAAAATTATTATTATATATATATATATATATATATATATATATATTTTTTTTTTTTTTTTTTTTTTTTTTTTTTTCTTGGACCAATAAATGAAGACTTGGTAATCAGAAGAGACTTCTTTCAAAAACATTTAATTTTTAGTGACCCCAAACCTTTAAACAGTTGTGTATGTTGTGAACAAGCATGATCATGACACTTTAATGTGCTTCTCTAGGTAGATAAAGAGATGGAGGTGGATGGTGATGTGGCCAGCATCTTGAGCAACTCCAGATTTTCTGGAGAATTCACATTTCAGCATCAGGGGCTGAAAACCTCCGGCTCTGGAGGATGCTGGGCCAAACCCAAGGTAAGTGACTCATTTCCTGCCAGTATGTTAACATTCCTCATTTTCTTAGTCTCGGTCTATATTCAGTAATGCACTTCATGGTATATCACGCCTGTGCATAATGGTCCAATAAAGTTTTAGTTGTTGCAATTTTAGATTAATCAGCTTTCAAAATGCCTACTTGTATTCAAAATATTTCTCATTGGACCACTAAGTTCCTTTAGTCCGATCAGACACACAAGGATATCCAGCTGTACCAAAAAGCCTTGGCCACAGAGGACTGCCCTCCCTTTCAAACAAAGAATGCTATCTTATCAGTGTTAGTGCTGATTCAGTCCCTTCAAACACAGGGAAGGATTATTTAGAGTTGCTTACAACAACACTGAAGCACAATTTTAGAAATGCTGACCTAAAGATATAGTTTTGATCATTGTTTTGGTTTTATTCGCTTTTAGATCTAAAAATAGTCCTGACATGCTTCAGCTGATTTTTACCTTTACACAAAAAGCCTATAAATATAGTCTCATAGCTATTTATCAGAGGCATGCAAGTGCTGCATACTTCAAATCAGTTAATATAATAAGGAAGCATTGCATCCAGATTGATGCTGTTTCTGTTGTTTTAAACAAGAGTTTTTCAAACTTTTTGATACCCTGTCCCCACAAAATGTAATGGTCCCCTTGGAATGGACCCAGTTGTGAATGTGAAAAATACTTTCGTAAAGTACACATAATGTATATATTGAGATCTGGCTGGCCAAAAAAAAAAAAAAAAAGTTGCCGTTGGGATTTAAATAAGCAGATACGGAAGAGTTAAGGATTGGATCATTATTGTAGTGATTAACATGTTTAGTGACAATTCTTTTAACCCTAGCTAGTGCATAGCTGTTAAGCAACCATATTGGAAGACGTACTCATGTACATATTCCAGGACAACAATGCCAAGATTCACCAGGCTTCATTTATGAAATAGTGATTCGATGAGCTTGAGGAATTGTTTTCTTGAATAACTGGCCACCACAGAGTCCTCAGCTTAACCCAATTGGAAGTCTTTAGGATGTGGTGGAGTCAACTTTTTAGAGTGGGTTGTTTGTGTTTTTTTTGGGACAGGCGGTGTAAACCCACATATTATTGTTTGAAAACCCTTGTTATAGGCAACTCTGGTTGTGTTGATCAAAGAGATCTGCCTGTAAGATTTGATTCCATCTTATTCAGTTCTTGAATGCAATGAATTTTACCATACCGATGTAATCGGATGCACCTGCTTAATAAAGCAGTGTCAGTGAATACCAAATTGATGTAAATTGTGAATATACGGTATTTTGAACCACTGAGAATCTTCCTCTCTCTCCAGGCAGTGTCAGTGAATCCCTTTGAGCTGGTCCAGCAGTTGGGCAGTGCAAGCGTAACTCCTTCCACTGGGGGGTGCTGTGGAGACCAGAAATCCTGCTGGCAGTAAATCCCAGCAAATTTAGAAGCAGTATTGTTTGATTTGACTCGAAAAGAACACATTTGTTAATTGTGACCGTGATTTTGTAAACGTAATATTTCTATATAAACTGTAATATAGTATTACATATAATTCGTGAAAGGCAACACAAAGAAAAACCAGAAGAAATCAATCTAGTAATGTTTTAAATGCATCTGTAATCATACTGATAAGTGTATAGCATTGACCAGTACCTCACACAGGACTATATAGTTGCATAATCTAAAGCATTCACCTGCCAGGTTTAATCTTTATTGTATTGCCAAGTTAACTGAAAACACATATGGTTTATTGAACTTTTGCAATCAAATCACTTTTTCCATTGCTGTAATAAAAATGTTTGAACTGACTGCCTGGGTATTACTATCAGCAGTAGTATATTCAGCTGTGATGTACTTTCAAATAGATCATTTAATGATAGTGACATGCAAATCAACTTTTATAAAATGTAATCTAGCCTCAGCTCTTAAAATTTCACAACAGGGCCTTCAGGTGGGAAGAGGAACTCATCAACCCATACTGTACTCTTTTTGAAAAAGGACAGAATTTGAGGTTACATGAACTTATGGAAGCTTCTACAAAATAACAGTAAAAAGTGTTTTTCAACATAGATTTATTTATTCTCTCTAATTTAGGGAACGTGATTTTTTTTTTTTTTTTTTTAACTGCCTGTGCAGATAGTGGGATTGTGAAATATAATTCATGATCAATCAACTTTCCTTTGGTCTGGACTGATATCTGATCCCTGATAATGATAAAATGTTCAGTGTATATGGAGATCTGACTCCACGATTATTTTTACGTCCTTTCATAGGTTTTGCAAGTCTTGCGTTTCTTAAGATCGCTCTAATCCCTGCCTTATCTATGTAAGGTACATAGTTACAATATATGTTTTTGTGTAGTCACGATAAATGTATAGCTTTGTTCATTTCTTTAGGATGACCGCATGAGGGCTGAGTTTCTGGGTGTGTATTCAACAATGAGCACTTTTATGTCCTTTAGCCTTTTATCATGCCTTTTTCATATATATTTTTTTCTTCTACATTTTACTTTATTTTACTTTTTTAATATAGATTTTGTTTTACCCTTGACCCAAACATTCAATGTCAAACTATTAAAATCCAAAATATGACTTGATATGTGGTGCAGTGGGCTATGCACATGCTTTGAACATGTGGGTCTCTGAGTCCCTACTTTTCTTTCATTTTTTTAAAATTTATTTTAGGATACATATAGGACATAGTTGCATCTTGTGAAACTATATTGTGATCCAAACTATTCAGGTGATGTAATTTAGGATACATGATATGTCTTCCTTTTTTTTTTTTTTTTTTTTTTCCACCAGTGTCATTTGCACCATAGAGTGCTTATCGGACATATTCAGAGTCAGACACAAGAATTCTCCTAAGATGCTTCCACTTTTGTACATTAAGTAGACCAATTAAATAAACTAGTGAAAAGACTGATTTAATTTGATTTCCCAGAAGTCCACAGGTCGTCCCTATACGCGAAGAAACACTCTAATTATCTTGTTAGTTATTACTACATTTCGTGAGTGTATCTTGGCACTATTCAAAGATGCTGTCAGCAAAGATCCCTCTCAAAATACCAAAAACAGTCACGAGGAAACTTCTGTTTGCGCTCATTTGCATTGAGTGCGACTATTTACGGAGCTCATTGGCTGTCCGCGCAGCGCAAGCCCCGCCCCCCGCCCAGCTGCGCCTCTGGATTGGCTGCTCCGCTCGCCTGTCACCGAGACATCAGCGGAGGCACGAGTTCGCGCTGCTCTAGCTGGAGTGTGATCAGTTTCAGCCGCGTAGCGGGACTCAGCGAGACCCGATGCACAAGTCAAGGCAACGCGCAGCGGAGATGAAGCCGGATTGGCTCTGATTTTTAAAAGCCCTTTCATTCAAGAGGCTGTCCATTATCAACATGGCAGAACCGTCGGTTCCAGTACCCCCTCAAAAAATGGCGTCACTTAGCCGGGTCCGAGCCTTTACTCTGATTTTCTTAACTGCAAGCAGCTATTTAATTACTCCCACAAGTGGCAAGGAAGGAGGGGGAGAGGAGACGATCATCATCGGGCTGAGACTGGAGGACACGGACGACATTTCCTTCATGGACAGGGGCTATCTGCGGGTCAGCGAGAGGTCTCGGGTGAGATTAAGGGTGTACGGGCAAAACATCAACAACGAGACGTGGTCCAAAATCGCCTTCACGGAGCACGAGAGGAGCCGAGTGATTGGCACCATCGACAGCTCCTCAGGGGACAACAAGAGTCAGGAGGACACGTCGGGCTTGCACCCCTGTGGCATCAGGACCTCGGACATTCTCATCCTGCCCAGCATCATTCTAAACCGCAAGACGTCTGGCATCGTGGAGATCGAGGTCAAGCCTCTGCGAAAGACTGAGAGGAGCAAAGCGTACTACCTGTGCATCGCCACCTCCACACCTGCTGCGGCGGGCGCGCACGACCCGTGGACGGAGAACACGTGGATCTATCACGATGGAGAGGACACCAAAGTGATCGTGGTGGAGGAGAAGAAGTTCCTGCTCCCTTTCTGGCTCCAGGTCATCTTCATTTCCATGTTGCTCTGCCTCTCGGGCATGTTCAGCGGCTTGAACTTGGGTCTGATGGCGCTGGATCCCATGGAGCTGCAGATCGTCCAGAACTGCGGGACGGAGAAGGAGAAAAACTTCGCCAGGAAGATCGAGCCCGTCAGGAGCCAGGGAAACTACCTGCTGTGCTCGCTTCTTCTGGGGAATGTTCTGGTCAACACCACCTTGACCATCCTGTTGGATGATATCGCCGGCTCTGGATTGATAGCTGTAGTGATGTCTACCATCGGCATCGTCATATTTGGAGAGATTGTGCCTCAAGCGATATGTTCGCGACACGGTCTTGCTGTGGGTGCGAATACAATCTTCTTGACCAAATTCTTCATGCTGCTCACTTTCCCCGCGTCCTATCCGGTAAGTAAACTGCTCGACTATCTCCTCGGACAGGAGATTGGCACGGTGTACAACCGAGAGAAGCTCTTGGAGATGTTGAGGGTCACGGATCCCTATAATGACTTGGTGAAAGAGGAGTTGAACATCATTCAGGGCGCGCTGGAGCTGAGGACTAAGACCGTGGAAGATGTCATGACCCCGTTGCGCGATTGCTTCATGATCGCCGGCGACGCCACGCTCGATTTCAACACCATGAGCGAGATCATGGAGAGCGGCTACACGCGCATTCCGGTGTTCGAGGGCGACAGGTCCAACATCGTGGACCTGCTGTTCGTCAAGGACCTTGCGTTTGTGGATCCCGACGACTGCACCCCGCTGAAGACAATAACCAAGTTCTACAGCCATCCCTTACATTTCGTCTTCAACGACACCAAACTCGACGCTATGCTGGAGGAGTTCAAGAAAGGTGAGAGAGAGCGAGAGCGAGAGAGAGTCTTTGGTTTGCGCGGGCTGACAATGTTGGTTGCATTGAATGTTTTCTTACTAGGCTATATTAGGCAACATTGCATAAGTTTTATTGTTATTTGAAAACGAGACAAGTTATGCATCTTGTCATATTTCAAAGCAGTCGCGTGCCTTTTACGCACCGGCTATTACGCACGACTAAAAGAGTTAGATTTCATTCAGATTTACAAACGCAACATTGCTTATTCTTAACAAAAGTGAATTTTAGCTGTTTTTGACCAATTTATGTCTATTCAAATATCTAAACATTGATTTGGCAGGCAACCTACGTAGTTCATTCTTTCAGTTCAGTGAGGAAAGGTGCTCTTATTTATAGGTTTATTGATTAAAATAATAATGCGATACCGTGAGTATACATATATGTCCTCCATTGTCATGTTCATCCCTTGTTATCCTTTAAAATCTTGTCTTTCCACTTTATCACCTAAAATTGGGATAAAGCGTAACGTTTAAATGTTGCCTTAACTTTTTGAGGAAAATCAGTGGTGCCAAACATACAGTAGCCTACAACTTGCAGTAATACATTGCACTTTTTAGACGTTTTGAATTGAATTTCAAATTATTATGTCAAACTGATGGAAATCATTTGTAGTAATTTGAAATAATGTGAACTTTAGGCAGGGTCTAGTTTATCCATTTCAGAGTTTGTTAAATGCTTCCTCTCCATACCCACTGTTTGCTTCTTCTTGAGTGTTCCTACACTATTTAAAACTATTTGGAGCTTTATTTGACCCTCACTTGCTGCCCCCAGGACCCTGCAAACACATTATAATATGCCCGAGTGCAGGGAAGTGCTTGCACTAAGTGCGGTATCTTGATGTGCCCTCACATAGCTAAGGGTTAATGCTTGCGACAGAGGTGAGAATGTAGTGATGCAATGGAAATACACTGCAGGTGTACTCTCAGTTGCTAAAGGATGACTCAGGGGGGTTATTAGGTGTAATACTTCATAATGCATGAAATAACATGCCACTTCAATCTGTATTTTGTGTTATGTAGGTAAAATGGTGAGAATCTTGATGCAAATTTTCTAAGTAGTCGAAAAAGAATTTAGAATTTAGAAAGTGGTTTTAAAAAGTCATTATTTCGGTGTAAAGAAAATTAGGGAAACTGCGTTTAACAGCATGTTCCCCCAAATGTAGAACATAAGAGTAAATTTGCAGTTGTATGGTGTGAATCAGACTCTAATGTACAGACTAAACTTAAGAACCACTTACATTATCATTTTGCATTAGAAGTAGGTTTTATGACAGCATGCCCACCTATGCAAGTCTGATGTTTTATTTAAAGTTAAACCATATCAAAATGAACTATAGTAGTGTATTTGATCATATCATTTTCAAATTTGAATTTTTTTATTTTATTATTTGACTGTTCTTGGAAAAGTCATTCATGATTGCCACAAGAATACTTGGACATTATAAGAATTTTAGCAACCTTGGCTATGATTGTGACTCTTTTGTTCTTGGCTGCTCTCCAGAGGAAACTCACCATTGGCTGTTATTCTATTCTAATAACTGATTAGGGGAGTGGGCACAAAGTTTCACCTCAATCTGGCTGTGGTTCGAGCACTCTCTCAGTTCAAAGTGCTTTGTATTGTAAGTCAGTGTTAATTAATCTAATGCCTCTTGTGGAGCTGCACAGCCATCCAAAGTAGGAACAAAATACATCAATCCTGCCAAGCACACCTTCAAACTGTAATTTGTTTCTCTTTGATGTTGCTTTTTAAAGTTGCTTTTTTATTATTTCTGCTGCTGACTTACATGATAACTTTGAAACTTGAGGTAGATGATACTCAATTCTGACAGAGCAAAATTGACTCAGTTGTCTTGTAATGGTCAGCTAATTAGGGGTCCAAATGAGAAGGGCTTCTGACTGCAATCATGACCTTGAAGGTCAGCCTTAAAATTCCTGGAGCTACAGACTAGTTCCTTTATGATTGAAATAATTAGTGTGTCATAAAGGGACCCTTGCCAAACAGCAGTTTTATGTTTAATGAGAATGGCATTGTTTATCATCTGGGCTTAACCCAAGGCAGTGTAGTTCAGAAGGCATTTGTTGCTGCAAAGATTCTTACATGTTGAGTCGAGTGTGTATTTTTTTTCTCTCGTAGTATGCTAGTACATGATGTTTATTTGTAGGAATATATCCTGTGACAGAGGTGTTTTTTTTCCTATTTGCGGGAAATTGTGATTAAATAAGTACTTATTAAAGGCTATAAGGATGGCCTGCTGGTCCAGGATCAATGTGAGACAGTTAACAAAACTTGCCCTTTTGGGCCAGTGCTGCTATTAAAAATATTAATATTTCTACCAATTATAAAAATGCCTTGCTTAAATAATAGGCCAGTGAGTTGACAGGGCAAGTAAAAACTATTGGCCCAACTAGCCAGCCTAAAAAAAATCCAGCCCAATCTCTAATTTGTACGAATTTGTACGACCTCATTCATAAGAATTTGTATGTTTTGTGAAAAATCATACATATTTTATGAGGTGCAAATTTGTAGAAATTCGTACAGATGACCACCTAACCCCACCCTTAAACATACCCCTCACAGAAATCATGCAAAATCGTACGAGTGAGGCTGTACGAATTCATACTAAATTAGCCACCTTGTAAAATATGTACGAATTGGTCATGGAATAGAAAAATCTGTATTGTTAAATATGATTTAGAGAGACATTTTGTTACAACTTTTGTCTCAGGGTCCAACTGACTCCCATTGGTTTTCATACAGTTTGCTAAAACATCAACACTCTGAAAAACACTAAACAGTCAGGTAAAAAAAGGAGAATCTTTATTGTAACCAGTCTAACACTAAAATATATAATTCATGAAAACTTATAAAAATTTAAGAAACAAAGTTTATTTGAAATTGAGATTCAGAAAGGAAAGGGAATTTTCACTTTCTTTTAAGTTTCACAGTAAAAAAAGAGTAAGTACAAATAGCAATAAATGCTACTTACACGAAGTACAAATAATGTAAAAACTATTTATACTTGCACCTCTGACAAGCTGCAATAGAGGATCTAAGTAAGGAGTCAAGTATAAATGTCCATTTAGTGCATGCTTACATTTAAAAACTGTGCACATGTACGCAAAACTGCATCCTGATTGACCAGCACTTTTGATGCATTTATCTTTTCATCAAGCATCCTGTCCAATTCCAAGTGCTTAATCTAGTACAGGAACAGGGTCCTGTCTTCTTTGTAGCACTTGCCTCATCAAACTCATTCAGCTGCAGAAGGATGTAGAAAACCATTTTTACTGCAAACTGACAGAACAAAGTACATAAAGACAAAGGTCATGAAATTAGAGCCTAATTCTCCTGAACTCACTAACCCTTGAGTGCAACTTAGCTCAGTGCCAGCATCGTTATCACCCGCTTGAGGCGATCAATCCATTAATTTATGCACGATAAGAAGATCTGTTATCTTCTTAAATCATGCAGATGAACTCTTGGCCTTCAGTTCCTTCTTAGCGAGAGACTCCGTGCTCATTTGTATCAGCATCTGTTTTGCAATTAAGTTTCTGTCATTATCGCTATCTATAATAAAGACTGACTTCATCTTGTCACATATTTTTGCTGTTATATATTCAAAATATATCACAAATGTCCAGGACTCCATAAAAAGATAAAAATCAGCCTGCATATCACTTTTCACTGGGCACATTATCGGTAGTGATATCTATAGATGTCATAATTCACTGTAATTCATTTACAGTACAGCAATTGCTGTATTTTTGTAACACAAGGTGGTTGGCCTTCACATGAGTTCTTGCACGTATTGAACCAATCCACTCGCTAATGTAGGCCAATCTATGCTTAATTCAGATTCAGCAACCTCCTTTCCTTCTTGTTTTAACATGGGAATTCTTTTTCACTTCACTTGGCCTAGTTAAGGCTGCATTATATATCATAATAGAGGACATCCCTGCTTCTTTTACTATTATATTTAATCCAAACAACATTCTGTTGAATGAAATCAGATTCATTTTTGTGGCATCCTGCATCTTCAAGTTTGATAAGCATCTGAAAAGCAATCGATCAGTGATTTCTGCTGAGATGCTGGAGCGAATTCTTGGTAAGACTTGCTTCTGCTTGTAGGGATTATGTGGCGTCATATTGGCAGGAACCGTGCTGGATGCAGTGTGTGGGATCCCCCTTTGAGCACAGTATAGTTTCACACTTAGACTCTTACAGATATAACATACATATGTAACAATACGTTATGTCAATATATTGCAATACAGAAATGCAATAATATGTATCATGGATAGCAACAAAACATAGTATGTAGAGTTCACCCTACAGTTTTAAGGCAGTTTTAATTCAGCAACAAATATGGTAGTGGCACATCAAATATGATAAACTCAAAAAGTTTCACATTTGAGCTTCCATGTGTATTAATTATCATCAATAAATTCAATTAAATTTTTAAATATATGTATTCAGGGTCAGAGTATAAGCATTTGTCTAATGTAATTCTGTATTTTTATCTAAGCAGAATAATGAATATTTCTATTCTGGTGTCATCATTGCCCTGTGCATTAGAGAACAGGACCAAGTCCAAGCTTATTCAAGTTCACCTCGATGTAATACTATATTTAGCATTTAATGAACAGTACTTTTTGTTAACTGTTTACCATATGTGTTAGAAGTAATAATAATAAAAAAAACATTCTAACTATATTTTGGCTTTGTTCACAGAACCGTGAGATTGGCATCATGCATCAAACCAAATCATGACACCATTACATATTATGGGCCCTATTTTAACAATCTAAGCACATGGTGTGAAGCACATGGTGCAGGTGCACTTAGAGCGTGTCTGAATCCACACTGAATCCAAATGGTTGGCATGCCCGGCGCATGGTCTAAAAGGGTTGTCCCTATTCTCTTAATGAGTAATGGGTGTGTTTTGGGCATAACCTGCAATAAACCAATCAGAGTCTCATCTCCCATTCCCTTTAAGAGCCAGTTGCGCTCACGCCGTGGCGAATTTGCTATTTACACGGCGGAATTTATTTACAAGCGCAAAGACTGAACACTTCTCCAGAGTGGAATTGGACCTGCTGCTGCGTGAGCAAATAGGTAGCCTAATTCATACATGCAATAACTATCCATTAGGTCATGTAGGCATTTTTATATTTAGCCTATGTAGCCTACACAATAATAATCATTTACATTGTAATCCTTTAATTTTTAATATTTAGCATGTTTGTATGCTGCTGCGCGTCTCTGTGTGTGTAATAAGCTGAGTGTACATTCATTGTGGATCCGCCTATAGGTGGATATTGCTAACGCGCTCTTTAAATAACAAAAAATACTGCGCCGTTGACTTTAGACCAGGTTTTAGTTGGTCAATGACGTCTATTTCAGTTGCCTCAAAATAGCAAAGCGCCAACAATGCGCCTGAACACACCTCGTTTTCAGACCAGCACGCCCATGAGCGCACAAATGGGCGCAAATGCATTTGCTATTTAAACAATGTGGTGCAGGACGTGAAAATGATAGGCTGAAACTAGCAAAAAACACTTGCATCGCACCTGGTGCCGCTGGATGTATGATAGGGCCCATAATTTCTACTGTTAAATTACAGCTGAAATACAGTATGATGGATATATAACAAAGGTATAGTTCACCCAAAAATGAAAAATCTACGTTAATTACTCACCCTCATATCGTTCCAAACCCGTGAGACCTCCATTCATCTTCGGAACACAAATGAAGGTATGTTTGATGAAATCCGAGAGCTTTCTGCCCTCCACAGACAGCAAGGATCCTAACACATTCAAGGCCCAGAAAGATAGTAAGGAAATCGTTAAAATAGTCTGTGACATCGGGGGTTCAACCGTAATTTTACGAAGCTAAGAGAATATGTTTTGTGCACAAAGAAAACAAAAATAACTTTATTCAAAAATTTCTTCTCTTTGTGTCAGTTTTCGACGCACATTCACAAAAGTGCCATGATCCATGTGTGTGATGCTGCTGACACAGGAGCTGGCATTCTGACGTAGAACGACCATCTCTCTTAGTTCATCATCTGTATATTCTGGTTCAAATAAGTAAGGCTGGGGCAAAAAATTGTAAGTCATCCTCTCTGTTGAAATCTTTAGACAAGTTTAGGAAGACTGTTTTATGTACAGCGTGTGTCTTTCTATGTTTGTAAACAAGGTACAGCACGTCTACGTTCTACGTCAGAATGCCGGCTCATGCGTTGTGATACTCTTGTGGACGGTCGAAGACTGACACGGAAGAGAAGAAATTGTTGAATAAAGTTATTTTTGTTTTCTTTACGCACAAAAAGTATTCTCGTAGCTTCATGAAATTATGGTTGAACCACTGATGTCACATGGACTATTTTATCGATGTCCTTACTACATTTCTGGGTCTTGAATGTATCAGTTACATTGCTGTCTATGCAGGGTCAGAAAGCTCTTGGATTTCATCAAAAATATCTTCATTTGTGTTCTGAAGATGAACAAAGGTCCTACAGGTTTGGAATGATATGAGGGTGAGTAATTAATGCCAGAATTTTCATTTTTGGCTGAACTATCCCTTTAAAGCACCATTTATGTCATTTGTAGCTTTGATTTATGTTATTTGTACCATTATTTGTGATTTTGCTTCTTTAATGACATTTTTAATAACTTTAAGATTTAATGTTTTTTTTTTTAAAAGTTAAATTGTTAAAAAACATGTTACATTAATAAAATTTGAATAACATTAGTGTAAAATATTATTTTATTCATATTTGTCAAAAGAAGTCAATCACCCACACCTATATCACATTATAGGTGTTTGTGTGTGTGTTTGTAAATATATTATATGTATGAGTATGGTATGTTTAAAAGGTTTTGACTGCTAAATTCATATACTCATAGAATATTAAATAAGAAAGAACTGAAGTGCCGTTGTGATGCATTATTTTGATTTTGTCAGGCTATCGGCAGTAGTAGTCAGTTCTGTCAGGGTTAAATGTTAGTGAGCATTCACTCCATTGTCATTCCATGTGTTCAGCGCAAAGCGCATGCTAAGACGTGGCTTTTCAAATGGCCTACATTCCTCAAATTCTGGTACATGAACATGAAATGGCCTTAAAACCGATTAGTAAAACAACTGAGTAGTGCCAGTGCAGCCAGAGTACCTCCACAAAATCCGTCTGATCTAACATTTCTAGCCTCTGCTGTGGCTTGCTCATTTCAGCAAAGATAACAAGCTTATATTGATGTTGCACTCAATGGATGAGTATTTCGGCAAAATTCTTTGTTTAGAAGTTTCAATAATTTCTAATAGAGTTAGGTTGAGTCTTTGTCAAATCAAACACTGAGTGCTGAGTAATGGTCTTTTATGTTTCCTGACTATTATGCAATCAAATTGTTCTCTGATTCAGACATCTGCTCGTATCCTCACTCATTAATCTGTCTCCGCTTGGAAACTGGAAACCCTTCAGAATCAAACAAACAAATACAAAAATGGAAACGTGCTTTCCAGAAATATGTTTTGGATGTTAGAATTTGTAAACAGGCAGTTTGTGATATTTTGGGAGACAAATCGGACAAATTGTTCAAAGTAATAGGGTTTTAGGTAATAAGGATTTTGTGTAGCTATTTTGAGATTTTAACCAATTTTATTTTAGTTTTCACATATCATTAATCTTTGTGAAGATCAAAGGAATATTATGTCACTAATGCAGTTTTTTGAGACTCCCTTTAAGCTTCTGCCTAAATTCAAGTCTGCCATTGTACTTAAATTCCTGGAAAGAAAATTTGGATCGAGCTCACCTTCTTTACTGTAATTAAAGATCAAGCGAATTCAGCATAACAGTTCTCTTTCAAGCATTAACTCTCATTCCTCTGCCTTTCTCCCACTTTCTCTCTACCATCTACTTCACAACACATTCAGAGCCGCAGAACCCACTTGGGTTTCAAAACTGCCCCCTGGCATTCCCAAGCCTTCCGTGCCATGCCCCCTCCCCCCATATTGTCCTTTTGCCCGTTTCCCTCAATGCTGTAAATTACAAGCGACACAAACCCTTGCCTAATGCTCTGGCATGGAAGTCTTCCAACCAGAGGAGCTCTGGGCTGGCATCATTGATTGCAGTAAGCAGTTCACTCTCTTAGTGAGAGGAAAAACAGCCATGCCAAAACGGGTGCTGCCATGGAGGTTTATAAAATACAGCGCTAGTGTCAGCTAAAGACATGACTAAACTTAAATAACTCTCATTAAGCAGTTTATCATGCGAGGCGGTTGTGGATGACTTTTACATTTATTGTATTTACAGCCAGTTCTTGCCTGTAGTTGTAAAGGCCAAGGCAAGATCATGAAAATGGCCCCCAACATTATTGACAATATTAAAACTCTGTAACCACTACAAAAAAAAAAATCATTAAAAAAGCACACTGTAGGTTGTTAACAAATAACATGTCCAAGTCTATTTTTTCAACATTAAATTAAAATCAGTGTGATTTTTTTTTTTTTTTGAACAGTGTATATTTAGGTGTTTAACTGGTAACCAGTAATTAAATGTTTCATTACCTTTCAGCTTTTATCATGTCACCTAAAGAGTGATGTGACACACACATAGACATAATGGTTTTTATAGTGTACAAACTGTATTTTCTGTTACCTTGCCATACACCTAAACCTACCCATCACATAAAACTTAATTCTATATGATTTATAAGCTGTTTCCCTCATGGGGACCAAAAATGTACCTACAAGGACAAGGATTTTGGATATTGCCTTCTTTAACATAGGTCATGGGTGTCAAACTCCTGGAGGGCTGCAGCCCTGAAGAATTTAGTTCCAACCCTGCTCCAGCTCACATACCATGTAGTTTTCAAATCAGCCTTAGTGACTTGATTAGCTGGATCAGGTGTGTTTAGGGTTGCATCTAAACTGTGCAGGGCTGTGGACCTCCAGGGACTGAGTTTGACACCCCTGACATAGGGTATATCTGAACCAACCACACACACAAACACACACACACACACACACACACACACACACACACACACACACACATAAAAATTGTCAACGCAAAAAGTGAGACACAACTACATGTATAAGTGAATAGAAGTTAAAAATGAAAACCAAGTGAAAAAATAAGTTAAAGAAAAAAAAATCAATTTAAATAGGACATACACACATACAATAGGACAATATTATACAGTATATATACATTTTTATTACTACTAACCTCTGCATGTTAAGGGTAAGGTAAGCTGTAAGCTTAATGGTGTCCAGTCACAATTGTTTTCATTGTTATATCAGTTATTGTTTGCAGCTTGGTTACCATAACTGATACACATTCACATATTTGAAAGTATGATTCGCCCAAAAATAAAATTCTGTCTTCTAAGTTCTAATATGTATACTGTCTTCTAATACTAGCCTAAATTAAAACAAAACAAAACAAAACAAAAAAACTCTAGCTCACTGAAGACAAGTAAACAGTCAGCGATTAAATAAGAAACTATTTACTAGCAATAGGACAAAAACTACAGTAGAACAAATAAGAAATGCTACATAATTGTATAAAGTAATCAAATGTATAAAAACACTGCATATTCTTCACTGTGTAAATTAAATATATATTTCTTATTAAAATTACAAAAGTGATTCACTCAAGAGCAGTTAGAGATTTTCTCTCTTTTGTTGTTTCATTGACATGAATGACAGACAGCAGGAATATTAGACTGCTGTCACTTTAAGAGCTGCCCGGATCCAATATATTGTTACACATGTTTTCTTTCCCAGTTGTTTGCTTTCACTTAAGACCTAATTGACTGTGTTTACAAGGATACTTGCAAAGATGTGCATTCTGACACACACAAGTGTGTGTATTTAACCATTCAAGGCCTATAAAGCAGCTCTCTGAGCACTGTCTTCATGTGCGCATATAGCGAACTGAGTTCTCTTTCCCTGCTGATTGTGTTTCAATGGCTTAAAATCACATTTTAACACAGCAGCGCTTAAAAACGTGTGCAAACAGTACGTTTTTGGGACCATGTAGCACAGCAGCATCACGTGAGCGTGTAACCGTGAAATCCCTACTAGTTGACAAATTTCTACCGGTTAATTGTGTCTGCTGGTACATCGCCCACCTCTAGTTGAGGCGTAAGGAATTATGCTGCACATTTCATCACGGGGTCAGTGACGGTTACACATATACATTTACACTTTCTTCCATGGCTGAGTTTGCCTTGTGACGAGGTTGTATCTAATACAGAGCAGACATTTGTTGAGCAGTTGTCGTTTTGTTTATGTGGATGAATGGTGTATCAGTGCTGAAGTTTGTTTTTTTTGCTGTGTAGTTGATGGAAAGAGAGAGCAACAATGTTCTGTCCAACACAGATACATTCAGATGTCTTCTCCACTGTGTTGCTTTTCCATGGCTTGCTATCTGTTATAGTGAAATCATGTTACGTTGTTTTGCATTATTCATTTTATATTCTTAAGATAAAACTGTAAAGTATGACACATATAACAAAAGGATATGAGGATGTGAGAACTAAGGTTGGGAACTGGTCCTTATTCAGAACCGATTCCAATTAAAAATAAATAAATGCTGAGACTTAATGATATTCATAATATTTAGTTCTGTTTACTAGTGTCAACATGCAGACTGAACAGTAACTCTGACAGTTTCCTACTCCATAACTTGGCTTCATTGGCAGTGTCTCTACTGAATGTATATCGCCACAGCAAAATTACAGTTTTAATAGAGTTGTGAGCTTGCAGTTTGAACTGAATGTGATGAGAGAGCAAATGAAATAAACAGAAAAGACAAGACAAGACGTCTTTCTGTTTGTGTTCTTCTCACTGTCTGTATGCAACAACAAACACACAACCAAGTCTAATTCACGAACGACTCTCATGAGAAGTTTTTGTTACAGATCACTCAGAAATACTTAATTTGTAATGCATGAGTTGTCTGTTTGTGTATTGAAGTTGCATGATCAGTGTAATAGCTGACCATGGTTATAAATTTGTTGAAGCTGGAAAATTGCTTTTTCAATTGATTTATTTCATGCGAAGTACTATAAATATTTTTTTTGTGCTAAATAATATACCCTGCAATTGTACTTTTGGTATACTAAACTGGTGTACTTAAAGTCTTCTAAATTGGAACAACTAGTTTTGTGCTTAATGGACTTTAATTGTGTGGAAGTAGAGCTGAAGTCCAACTAAAGATATACTGAAGTAAATTTAATTGTGCTAAAGTGGAACTATTGCAAACAGTAGGAAATTTACAAAATATCTTCATGGAACATGATCTTTACTTAATGTCCTAATGATTTTTGGCATAAAAGAAAAATCAATAATTTTGACCGATGCAATGTATTTTTGGCTATTGCTACAAATATACCCCAGCGACTTAAGACTGGTTTTGTGGTCCATGGTCACATATGTTAATAAATTGGAAATGTACTTAGTATGCAATAAATGCATTTTAACTTTTTTCAAGGGATACTCCTCCTCAAAATGAATATTCTTTCATTGTTTACTCCACTGTGCAATGCAAAAGAAGGTTTTTTTTTTTTTTTTTTTTCTCCATACAGTGGAAGTTTGCTTCACTGCTGTTTGGATACCAATATTCTTCAAAATATCTTCTTTTTTTATTCAGCAGAAGAAGTGCATACAGATTGGGAACCACATGGAAGTGAAATGACAATGGATGATACAAATGGATGATACAATTTTCTTTTCTGATGTAGTGTCAATTTCCCTTTAAGAAAAGTAATTTTAATGGTTTCAAACACACAATATGCTAAAACGCTTTACGAGGAGTGCTATCTTTCAGTTATTTTAGAATTTTGTCTGTGTGTAAATGTACCACAGCAAAAATATAATCCACTTTTCAAGTTCATTAATCCACACCGCATATTAAATAGAGTTTGTAAATATTATTTGTATCAACTTTGCATCATCTTCATTCACTTTGCCAGTTTTATCTGTACCTCCCTATAGTGCATCAATCCGACAGACTGCCACTAGATAAGTGCTCCAAGGACACCTATTAGGATGTTGCTTCCTGAATTAGCCTATCCAAAGTCCTGCAAATCCTGGGAATGGAATGAGGGAGTCAAACCCATGGTGATAAAAAGTTAAGGGAGTAGTATTGTTTTTTTCTATGTAGTGAAATACACCTGATGAATCCATCCAGTGTTGTTTGAAAATGTTGCTTTGTTAGTGTTATCTCCACTGTAACAATAGTATGGCATTGCTCCATTGCTCATTTTTGTTGATCAATCCGAAAAATGTTGAGTAGAAATGTACTGAATCAAGCATTATCTAAAATATTTGCTGAAAGAGACTCACTTACTGTGTATTGCACTGCTTGCTGGTTAACAATACCAGGTTGGTGTTTAAAATAGTGGAGAGGTCTTGTGACTGTGTCTGTCTGTGCTCAAATGGCCCCTTAATGATGCTGAATCTGTAAGCAGCATTAACCCGGAGCTGAGGCTCCAGTAACACAGTGCTCACAGACAGATCACTGTTTTTCATTGTGAACCGAAACAAAGATGTTGGTTGGTTTAGTTGCAGAGAGAAGAAATGAGTCATTTTTAACAAAGGTGCTTGGAGGTCAGTGTAGCAAGTAAACTGACTGTTGCACTCTGTTGTAGTTTGGTTTATATCAACAAAGCCATGAGACAAAATTGCTAAATTTGTTTTCTTCAGATGATATCAGTCTTATTCGAAGTCCATTTGTATTTGTCAGGAAGAAAGGAACAAGTTTAGTGACATGCTCTAAGGAGCTTATATTTAGAAAACAGGCTGATTTGCAGCAGTGTTATCTGGAGGTTGTTTTGGCTGGAGTTCATAGTCACTGTGGGGGTTTGTACTGGGACTTTAAAATTACTTAAAAAAAGAATCTATAGTAGAATCTATGACCTGATTTCTTCAGCATTTCTGGGGGTTAAAGGGTTTGTTTAAAGGGTTGGTTGGTTTAAAGGTTTTTTTTTTACAGCTTAGAATGTTACTTAACATAGCATTCATCTTTGATTAGTAATCAACAGCACATTAGTTTCAGTGTTTTTTAAAAATTTTTTTATTAAGTTAGCAGATGCTCATTTCATCAAGAACAGCAGTATACCAGTTGCAGGACAGTCCCCATTGGAATAGCCAGAGGTTGGGAGTCTTGCTCCAGGGCGCATTAATTCCAGAGTAACTCTAGTTCCTTCTAGCTGTGGTTTTTCTGAATGTGCAGATGCTTAAAGATTTCTTTACTACTGCTACAGTATGTTGAACCTTTCTAATGAATCAGCGTTTATTGTGGCCTGTGATCCCTCACTGTAAATAAATCTAATCAGTGTGTGAGTTATAGTGTATCTTGTGGGCAAGAAAAGTGTTGATGATAAAGAAATAATCTTTAGAAAACAATATCTAACATTTAACAGTATCATGATTGATTATTAATTCATATATATCATGAATATTTGGGGAGTTGCACCACGTTATTTTGCAATCTGAACTAACCTTGCCTTGTCATAAAACGGTCAAATTGCCTGATATATTTACATAGTTACAGTTATAGATATATGATTTGAAGTCACCCAGATATTTTTGTCATTTATTTAAATCTAATCTATAGTTTAGAGCTATTTACAGGCTATGGCTACAAAGTTATAAAGGCAACTCAGGGTCAAACATTTGGATAGCAATACACTAAGTCCTCTTATGAAACATGTCACTTATTCTGTGATGTCCCACCACTCATTTCCACGGTCTCAGTAGTTGTCAGAACTAAAATATTTTCTGAGAAGGCTGATTGCTGTCTGTCTGAGACAGTGTCCCTGTTGCCTTACGTGACTATTTATGGTGGGAATTACACTATGGAAAAATATGACAAACTGCATTCCAAGACTTAAACTGGAAATGGTGGAAAAGAGCGCACAGTGAGTCTCAGAAGAGCTGAGGGGGAGCAGTAGATGTTCTCATGAAGGGTTGTGGGGCCATCTCACATCCACTCATTACTACTGAGCTATTATCTGTACCAAGTTTTACACAATATATGTGTAATATTGACTTATGAGGATGGAGATGACCTTGATGACGATAGTGCTGAAGATAATGATGAATGTAAACTAATGTAACCATGAAGTAAAAATATAAATTTAGCATGATGTTGCATTTACCTATATTGATTTATATTGATTCAGTAATCATCTTAGTGAATTAGGTTATCTGATGCTTAATGTACAGTTAGGATGAGTGTTAATTGGAGATTTTACAGTAAGTGCTACACAGTGGGATACAATGGATAAATTGTCAGATACTCTAAAAATGCTACAGCAGTGAAGATGCATTGTTTTGATCAAAAATAGCCTATATAGACTGTGACACAAATGCAGACATGCCCACATTCATGAATTTCAATGGGCTTAAACTCCTTGCTCTTTTTTTTGTTTTAGTTCACAAATAACTGACTGTCATGACCTAGTATGATGTTCATTTACAGTAATCAATACTAAAATTTGGCAGTAGTAACTTACTTTTTGCGGTATCAGTTACATGCACATTCAGCAAAGACTATAGAATACCCAAGACGTGTCACTCGTATAGTTTTGAATGGAGAAAAATGCAATGCTTAATATGGCCGCTCAATCGCAGGAAGCCCCGCCTTCTGAATGAAAGAGCCAATCGCTAATCGGTTAAGTCAGCACGTCACTGCAGCTGCTGTTAGAAGTACCGGTTGCTATAGGAACGGTAAGCGTTCTGAGACGTGCGCCTAGGACTGCGCATGCGCACTGGCTGATCTAGCTTGAAAAATAACCTTTTTATAACGCTATTTGAGCAAAAGAAACAACATTTATGACACAGTTGTTGTCCGATTTTATTGGTGATTTCAAGTATGAAATTTAATTGTAAGCTTAGTGAACAGTTTGGGAGAATTTGATGTTTCCCCATTCAAAGAGATAGGAGCTGCACTTGCATGCCCGAGAGGCGTTTCAAAGATGGCCGCCGAGTGACAAGACTTGTCTTAAAGAGACTTTGGTATCAGTTACATGCACATTCAAGCTGTGATGATCTCAGTTTTTGTCTGATTTTCAGCAGATCATTGAATCAGTGAGTTGTTGACTCAAGAACAGCTGATATCGGATCAGTCCAATTCACAAAGGAATCGTTCAGTGTTATTTGTGAGCCAGTTCATCAGGTTCATTTGAAAGAATCAGGATGTGCACAAATTGGACGTCACAAATCAGGGTAGCAATTTCTTCAGTTCAAAACACAAAGAACAATATGATTTTAAGAAATGTAGTGGAGTATATTGTACAATATTATGCTTTGGAATGTAGTGAAGTAAAAGTTTCCCAAAATAAAAATAGCCTGATGAATTATACAATACTTGAAAGTGTACTTAAGTACAGTAATGAGGTAAACATACCTCAGTACTGTCCACCGCTGTATACAAAGCACACATATTATAAAAGCCTGTTTCTGCCTCAGAGTAAGAAATAAAAGAGGTAATTCTGAGATAAAGATTGAAATAAGTCATACTGTAAGATATAAAGTTACAATTATGAGGAATGAAGTTGCAATTGAGATATAAATTTGAAATAAAGTCTTTGTATTCTTCAATTCATGCTATATGCCATGTATTAACCCTTCAAAGAAACAAGATATTAGGTTATGTACTGCACATGTTTGTTGTAACTCAGTTTTGAATATGTGACTTTAGAATTAAGGTACAATCATACTTACTATTTTTCTGTGAATTTTTTGGGGCAAAATAGATTTGAAAGTGACTTCTGTGTGAGCAATGCTTCACAAATCGCTACACTATTAACAAGCGACCTTTTTTCCCAGGAAATTTTGCTAATGTTACGCACCTTCGGAATGTTCAATGTAATAAGTGTCAAAGCAATATTAAATCTGCTGTGTATAATTTCTGCAGCAGAAATTATGGAATTGGCATCCAGTGAAATCGTATATATAATGACTGTGTCTATGTTTTCCTGACTTCGATTATTTAAACAAATATTCTTTAGAAACCCCTGCAGTGATTTTCTGGAAAAGCATATCAATCCTCAGAATTCTAAAATGCACCATGTTTCTAAAAATGGTAGTAGCTTCAAATTTTCTTTTATTCAAGCTGTGACTTCACAAATAGTGGAACCAAATTGTAATCTTTTCTTTTTTCTCTACCTTGGGAGAGAAATAATCCCTGCAGAGAACAGAGGAGAAGCTAATATCCTTGTTTCCTTGAAGGGGTGAGATATGGTGTACTCAAGGGAACCTATGAGGGAAAATACATAAAGTAAACATGTTTTTTTCCACTCTGGCCTGAATAAACCCCTCTTTTTGTGGAGAGATTTAATGCTTGAGCACTTATTTATTTAGTCTTGTGGCTTCTACTACCCCTTGACCCTTGCCCTTACGTCCTCTCTTCAAGGGTGATTCATTTCCACTTGCATACAAAGGGTTGACTGAAGTTATTAAAACACTGTCTTGTGGAGTTGTTTTCTGTGGTAACACTGGTAACCCTTGCTATCAAGTAACTTCATTGTCACATATCATATAATCACCCGTAAGAACTAGTGTAACTCAGGTTCCTTTTGAGATTTAGAAGGGGGTCTCAAAAATGACCAAAAATATATTTTACTAGCTTATTAATTTTAAGTTAAATTGTGTTTTGTTGGTATAATGTCTGCTAGAATGTAGTGGTCGACTGATATATCGGCCGATATTTGGCATTTTTCAAATATCGGCATCGGCCGATAAGTTTTTCTGTTTGGCCGATGCGTTCGAAGCGGGACTTTTATTTTGACGGCACTGAGAACGGCAGCGTCTGAGCACACAGTGCTCACATTCTCCCTCTTGTTTACTGTCGTCGTTAACAGTTTTGTCTAATACGGATAGAAGTCTGTCTAATAATCAGATAGAACTGTTAAACAAAGGGATTAAAATGTATACAAAAAAGCAATATAATGATCGATTGCTTTTATACACTACTCAAAAAATTAAAGGAACACTTTTTAATCAGAGTATAGCATCAAGTCAATTAAAATTCTGGGATATTGATCTGGTCAGTTAAGTAGCAGAGGGGGTTGTTAATCAGTTTCAGCTGCTTTGGTGTTAATGAAATTAATAACAGGAGCACTAGATGGGCAACAATGAGACGACCTCCAAAACAGGAATGGTTTTACAGGTAGAGGCCACTGACTTTTTTTCCCTACTCATCTTTTCTGACTGTTTTTCACTAGTTTTGCATTTGGCTAGGGTCAGTGTCACTACTGGTAGCATGAGGCGACACCTGGACCCAACAGAGGTTGCACAGCAGTCCAACTCCTCCAGGATGGCACATCAATACGTGCCATTGCCAGAAGGTTTGCCGTGTCTCCCAGCACAGTCTCAAGAGCATGGAGGAGATTCCAGGAGACAGGCAGTTACTCTAGGAGAGCTGGACAGGGCTGTAGAAGGTCCTTATCCCATCAGCAGGAACGGTATCTGCTCCTTTGTGCAAGGAGGAACAGGATGAGCACTGCCAGAGCACTACAAAATGACCTCCAGCAGGCTGCTGGTGTGAATGTCTCTGACCAAACAGCCAGAAACAGACTTCATGAGGGTGGCCTGAGGGCCTGACGCCCTCTAGTGGGCCCTGTGCTCACTGCCCGGCATCGTGGAGCTTGATTGGCATTTGCCATTGAACACCAGAATTGGTAGGTCCGCCACTGGCACCCTGTGCTTTTCACAGATGAGAGCAGGTTCACCCTGAGCACATGTGACAGAAGTGAAAGGGTCTGGAGAAGCCGTGGAGAATGTTATGCTGCCTGTAACATCGTTTAGCATGACCGGTTTGGTGGTGGGTCAGTGGTGGTCTGGGGAGGCATATCCACGGAGGGACGCACAAACCTCTACAGGCTAGACAATGGCACCCTGACTGACATTAGGTATCGGGATGAAATCCTTGGACCCATTGTCAGACCCTACGCTGGTGCAGTGGGTCCTGGGTTGCTCCTGGTGGCCTCATGTGGCAAGAGTATGCAGGCAGTTCCTGGAGGATAAAGGAATTGATACCATTGAATGGCTACCACGCTCGCCTAACCTAAATCCAATAGAACACCTCTGGGACATTATGTTTCGGTCCATCTGACGGCGCCAGATTGCACCTTAGACTGTCCAGGAGCTCAGTGATGCCCTGGGTCCAGATCTGGGAGAAAATACCCCAGACTCCGTCGTCTCATTAGGAGCATGCACCGATGTTGACAGGCATGCACACAAGCACGTGGGGTCCATACAAACTACTGAGTAACATTTTGAGTTGCTGCAATGAATTTCAGCAAAATGGACCTAGCCATTTGGCTATGGACTAACTTTGATTTTCAGGGTATCTTTGAATTCAGCCCTCTGTAGGTTGATAATTTTAATTTCCATCAAACGATGTGGCATCCTTTCATTCCTAACACATTACCCAGTCCATATCAGTATAGATATCCAGCATGATATTTTTCTCCATTGAGATCTGATGTGTTTTCAAAGTGTTCCTTTAATTTTTTTGAGCAGTGTATTATTAGTAATAGAAAGGCAAACATTATAATACTTTCTCGTTTACTGTCAGCATTCAGCAAATACGCAAGTATATCATTTAAACAAATCTTTGAATGGCTAATGAACATTTAATTTCACAAACCTTGCAAACTTAGTCGAATCCAGTTGTGAGATCTTGTGAAGTGTGCATTTGTATCCTGCATGATCGCATGCTCTGTGACGGTCGGTCCGTGCAAATTGAATGCTTTAAACATTAAATTTGTGATTTCAAATTATGCTGTGCTTTATGCATTTGCCCACTGTCATATTCATGCCATTTTCACTGTGTGCTGTATGTAAAAAGAGTGTTACCTTGGCTTTATTTGAAAAAATATGATTCCCAATGCACACAAACTTCCCAGAATACTGAGTGCTCTGTTGGTTACAGTGTTTACTTCCTTTTTAATGATATTTTTTATTAAATATTTATTTATTTATTTGTGAAAAATACTTTGTCATCTAAAGTATAAGTATGTTTATTTTACAAATTTATTTTTTAATCAATTTTCAAATGATTTAAAATTTCTTAAATATTAATTAAAATAAATGTAATTATATCGGCCATCGGCCACCCTGCTTTCCAAGATATCGGTATCGGCTGTCAAAAAACCAATATCGGTCGACCACTACTAGAATGTTAAAAAATGTTCAGTGTTAAGTAAATATTTTTCATTTGTTGTTTTGTAATTGTTTTTTTTTCTTTGAAAAGCAAGACAAAACAGTAAAAAGCAAAATTTGGGTATTTAATTTATGCAATGGTGAAAAAAATTGGCAAAATACATGGGCAAAAAAACACGAAAAACCGTGTTCGGTATTCAGGCTTCAGCCTACGTTCGATATTCAGCGTTTCATTTTTTTTCGGCTTCGGCCAAGAATTTTTATTTCGGTGCATCCCTAGTTATTGGTCTAACCCATATGCAAATGTAATATATGTGTATTAAATTTAACATATATGAAATATATTGTTATATGAAGTAAAAACATATAAGAAACCAATTAGAAATTGGAGCTGTTTCATATCAACATATGTCTAGTCCATACAAATACGCATGTTTATGTATTTTTGTGCATTTTTGGATATATGTCATGTATATTGCATATATAAAGAAATGTTGATATATATAATACTATACAAATATCATCATATCGATTATATTAACATATGTACATATACAAATTTTATTTACTAAGGGGATTTTATATATGTCATAAACTTACATCTTCATCTACCCAGAGAATGTACTTGTGTGGAAAATAAATGTTGTTCTATGGGTATATGCCATATGTTAAATTTCCTTATGGGATAATAAGACACCGCATTTATTTTTAATAATTTCATTAATTCCAAACTTTGGTGATGTAAAAAATATAAGATCGCAAACATAAAGTACACTTTTCCCATGCTACGTGCTTTATGTTCACTGAAGTCATTGTAGAGGCAAAATAAGGAAAAGAAGATACACTCAAGTTAATGCCACACTCCTTAAGCAGAGATTTATACCCAATCATTGTTTGTGTGTTGTCATGGGGTTTGCCACAAGTGCGTCCCAGGCTTCCTAGTATTTCAGCAAATGGCCATCTGCATGTAAACGACCAGCTCTGAGACAGATCAGATCACCCAGCAGTCGCTTTGGTGAGAATATTGCCCAAGTGGAATGGAAACTTCATTTCAGGGCTAATATTAGCCTGCCTCTCTGGAAAATTCCTTCTAAAAGTTCACAAGCTGAGAAAAGGCGAAGAATTTGTTTGGTGTTTTGCTTGACGGTATACACAAAAAGACTTTGCGCTTTTGTCTTTGGGATATGTATTACCGGCTTTCAGTGTTTATTTAGTTGAAATAAACACCAATTATCAGAAACAGGAGCTTGTTCGATCCTTCTTCGAAAGTCTTTTTAGAAAGCACAAGGCTTATGACATGTTTGTCCATAAGAGATTTCTCACCAAGACTGGACTTCTTTTGTTCAAAGACACAATAGATAATGTTTTGAGACTGAACCCAGTTACTCTAGACCTCTAGACCTTCAATATCAAAGACAAAACACTTCAGTGTTTTGGGAAACAGGGTCAGACTTTTGAACTTAGTAAAGAGAGCGTGGCTTCATGCCAGAGACGCGCTGAGACACTGTAGAGTGTCGATTGTACAGGTACAGAGTGTAATGAAATAACGAGTAAGTGCAGGATTTGTTAAGATTTGGTGTAGATACCAGAGTAGGATTGTTGCTGTTGTCAAACATTTTGATGCTAATACCATTATCAGACTGCCAACAGCCGTTGCACACTGTAGGATCTGTGTGTGTGGCCAAAAATGAGAAGCGTGTCATCATTTACTCCCCCTCATGTTGTTTCAAACCTGTTTGATTGACTTTCTTCTGTGGAACACAATAAAATACCTCAGCGTTTTGAAAGGAAATCGAGTCCAGTGTTATTTTGTGTTCTGAACAGAAAATAAAGTCATGCAGGTTTGAAATGACATGAAGTGGGTAAGAGTAAATGATGACAATTTTTATTTTTGAGTACCTTTAACCATACCTTTAAGCTTGATTACATTTCGATACAGTTACAAAATGCATTTCACATGTGTAAATATTCCTTTTTACCTATACACAAATGTAACATATATCCATACAATATATGAAATATGTTGTCATATGAAGTAAAAATGTGTAATAGATTTTGGACATGCATATCCACCCTAAATGTTATATAAGGAAATATAAAAGATAGATGTGTAGTTGCATATATAAATAACATATTGTGGACATATATGGTTGCCACATACAATACCATATAAATATTATCGTAGAAATATTAATATATGTGCATATACATATTTTAATTGTGGGGATTTGTATATGTTATAAACTTAAATCTTATATTGCCTTAGTAACGTATACGGCAATATTACTATTAATATAGAGCAATATATGTAGTGTATTACATTTCCTTTATGTTTGCAATCCATAATGTGTTAGAAAACATTGTGTAAGTGTAAATATTTTTTATATGTAAACACTTTACATCTTTAAAACAAGATTGATTTGCGTCTAAACCGACATCTAAACAACTCTATTACTTCCTAGGTAAATCTCACCTGGCAATAGTCCAGCGGGTTAACAATGAAGGAGAAGGCGACCCGTTCTATGAAGTGCTTGGCATTGTCACCCTAGAGGACGTCATTGAAGAAATCATCAAGTCTGAAATCCTGGATGAGACAGACTTATATAGTATGTGCCATGAATGTCTTGTGTTTTCTTTACAAAGCAGTTTAAATAGTACATTGTAAAATGAAGTGTCTAATGTCGTATGAATGTGTTATACAATGACTCATGTTAATGTTAATGTTAAACTACCTCACAATTTCCCCAGCCTCTTGCTATGGCATGGTTTTAAGTAGTGAAATTTCTTTTAGCTTTCACTTTTAAATTTCACTTAACATTACAGAAACTTTTTTTAGGT
Source organism: Tor tambroides (assembly GCA_021397915.2). Classification (NCBI taxonomy): domain Eukaryota; kingdom Metazoa; phylum Chordata; class Actinopteri; order Cypriniformes; family Cyprinidae; genus Tor; species Tor tambroides. Next base: position 29,948 of record JAFVLL020028416.1, read on the forward strand.
ATCATTGTAAATATAGATTTGCAAACATACGAGGAAAGGCGTTTTACACAGCATTGAACTTTCTTCCCGTCATCCCACTTTTCCAACAGCCGACAACAAAACAAAAAAGAAAATCACCCATCGAGAGAGGAAGCAGGATTTCTCGGCTTTCAAGCACATGGACAATGAAATGAAGGTTAAAATATCACCTCAGCTTCTATTGGCTACTCTACGTTTCCTAGCAACAGGCAAGTGTACTGCATTGCTGCTTGATTTACCCCAGTGTGTCCTGTGACTGTAGTACGGTTAGGCTGCTCACAAAGAGGAGGAGCTTGGCCTCTGGGTTT
>JAFVLL020028417.1:0-10743 GCA_021397915.2 Tor tambroides
AAATCCAGAAGAACTGTAGCAACATCTCCAAGATGCTTCAAGAAACCTACCTGTACCTGCAAAGCTACAATACTGTTGAAAGTTTTAGGCACTTGTGTAAAAATGCTGTAAAATGAGGTTGCTGTCAAAAATAATGTCATAAATAGATTTTCTTTATCAATTAACTTCTATTAACTAAATTAAATCAACATTTGTTGTGACCATCCTTCGCGTTTAAAGCAGCTTTTGCCCTAGGTGCACTTGCACATAGTTTTTCAGCTAGCTTTGCAGGTAGGTCTCTTGAAGCATCTTGGAGTTTTACATTATTATACACACACACACACACACACACACACACACACACACATACATATATATATACACATACAAAAAAATTAGATTAAAAAATAAAAATAGGACGATAGTGGTCATTGTAATTAATTAATTCAGTTGAATTACACATAACTGATAACAAATTGGTTGTAAAATATAATACAATAAAGTAATATACGGAAGTTAAAAAACTGACAAGTACAGTTACATTTGCATTTGTGTCGTGACTATTTTTCTGTTTGAAGCTGAAATAAATTTGACCTTTTTCCTATTCTTGTCCTATACTATCTTGCTACCAAGCAGCCTCGTAAAAGCCTATAATGCTCATGCCTGAAGCCCAAGACATGAATCATGTGAAAAAGCATTAAAAAAACCCAAGATCTTCCCAACCAGCGGGAAAGAGACAAGGTCGAAAAACTTCTCAGTGTTTAGAGCGGGTAACTCAAGTGTGTGAGCGTGAGGGGTCTACATGACAGGATTAGGCCGCTCCGACACCCCCTCTCCCTCAGGCATCTCAGATGTTAATTGAGGAGGTCCTCCTGTGGCCAGCCCTACATAGCCAAAGCGGTGAGTTCTTTTCCCCGTGGGGAGACAGGACTGATACTGTACTAATCTCTCCTCTCTTCTCAAATCACTCTCCACATCAGCCACCACTTTAATTAATTCACACAGACGCGCCGACAAGGTCAAGCAGTTAAGCGCGCTGTTTTATATAGATCCACCACCACACTGGCCTCTTCCTCTCCATCATTAGTCTCAGTTCCTCCTCTACTCCTTTTTAATCCTTTGCTTTGTCCAAATGAAGGGCCGTTCATTAGCATCTCGTGCCGTGTCCCCTTCATCAGTGAAGAGGAGTCATCAAACACAAGGGAGGCAGGTACACCAAAACAGAAGAGAAGAGAAAACGCACATCCTCTCTGTCTTTCACTTTACTTTCTTTCTTTTTTTTGTTTTGATGAGCTTCTTTAATTGGGCCACTACAGAGGAGAAGCAAATCCTCAATAATTAAAAAATCTAATTACGGAGTCTTTTGCATCTCTGGCATTAATTATTCCTCGTGGAGTCACTGGATAGCGAACATTTCTCCTATTTTCATTTCACTTTACAGGGGAAAGAGGTCTGTTTGCTTCTTTTACGCTTCATCCCCTCCTCTTTTCGTTCTCTTCTCCTCCTCTCTGCATCTTTCTCAGGACAAACGTTTTAATGGCGGTCATTGAGCTTAAATCAACATCATTAAAATTGCTTAAACATGTTAAAACAAACATATGGGGTGAGTGGTAAGACTAAAATAACTTTATATCATGATGTCATCCAGAAATCTTGATATAAAATCAAAAATAATTTTTACATTTCATAAAATTTTAAATAAAAATATAAACAGTTCATATACTACAAAATTCATATTATACCTTACACTGTTTTTCTATAATCCATTGAATTAAATACTAAAAGCTACTTTAAATACTTACTTTGTACTCCATAAACGCTACCTACTTTCTAATCCATAAATGCTATAGCGAAATCTCTAATGACTGAAACATGTCAACAATAACACAGCATCGGCCACATGCTGTCATGCAAACCTACACACACGTACGTTGGCAACCAGGTGTTCAAGAACATTGTGGGTGATCATCTATCTTTGCTTATGGATGTCCTGCTGTGCTATATAACAGCATAAGAAGCCCCCTGCTGCCCCTCAGAGCAAGAGAACGAGACAAAAAGTGATTGACAAAAATGTTTTACACTTAATCTCTTTTGCTTTTAATGATGTAGTCTGCAATTCAGAATGACTGACAGCAAAGCAACGTCCTAGCGGGTAGCACCAGTTCTTCTCTTTCGTCATTTGCAAATCCTGTTCCACAAAATAAAATAAAATAAAATAAACAAATATACAATCAATCACATAGAATGAAGTTTTATATATTTATAAATTAGAGCACAGATTTGTGATATGGTTTAGATATCAGTTTGAACTCTAGAGGAGACATGAGATTACTAGAGTCTTTCACTCACAATCTTAAAGAGAGCTCATTTACATTTTTTTTTCCCTGTGGGTATTCCTGCAGTGTTATGAATTCCAATCAATTCCATTCCCTCCCTGTTCTGGCTTCTACTATTCTGAACGATCTTTGAAACTTTGTATTGCTAGAACTTCTCGTGTTATTGCCTCCTTAAGATGAATCGCTTGGATAAAAGTGTCTGCTAAAGGAATAAATGTAAAATTAATTTTTAAGTTGGCTTGAAAAAGCCAACTTACTGATATTCTACTTAAGCTTCTTCTTCTTCTTATTATTATTATTCTTAGACTAAATTTCTGAACGCTACTCCTCCTAGAGCTTTCAAGCTGGAACCACCAAACTCAGCCCAGCTGTTCAGACTGTTCTGACTCGAGTTGCTATATCTCTTTAGACTGATCCGACTTACGGTTTTCTTAAAAATGAAGATTAAAAATCAAAAAAATCCCATAGACTTACATTGACGGAATGTTCAAATGAGCCAAGACTATTCAAACTCCAACTGTCAAAATTCAAATCTAAACACACTGAAGCCCATTAGACTCAATCAGACTTCCCTTCTATGTACTATTTCTAACCCATATAAACTAATGCTTCCACTCTATCTAATACTATTTCTAATCTATCTAAAGCATGCTAGCAACATGCTAATCATGCTAGAAACACCATAGACATATATATATATCTATGAGAAACACACTAATCATGCTAGCAACATGCTAATAACATGCTAATCATGCTTGAAACATGCTAACATCATGCTAGTAACTTGCTAATCATGCTAGCAACATGCTAGTAACATGCTAATCATGCTTAAAACATGCTAGCATCATGCTAGTAACTTGATAATCATGCTAACAACATGCTAGTAACTTGCTAATCATGCTTGAAACATGCTAACATCATGCTAGTAACATGCTAATCATGCTTAAAACATGCTAGCGTCATGCTAGAAACTTGCTAATCATGCTAACAACATGCTAGTAACTTGCTAATCATGCTTGAAACATGCTAACATCATGCTAGTAACTTGCTAATCATGCTAGCAACATGCTAGTAATATGCTAATCATACTTAAAACATGCTAGCATAATGCTAGTAACTTGTTAATAATGCTAACAACATGCTAGTAACTTGCTAATCATGCTTGAAACATGCTAACATCATGCTAGTAACATGCTAATCATGCTAGCAACATGCTAATCTTGCTAGAATCATACTAGCAACATGCTAGTAACTTGCTAATCATGCTAGCAACATGCTAGTAACATGCTAATCATGCTTAAAACATGCTAGTAACTTGCTAATCATGCTAACAACATGCTAGTAACTTGCCAATCATGCTAGAATAATGCTAGTAACTTCCTAATCATGCTAGTAACATGCTAATCATGCTAAAGACATGCTGGTAACTTTGCTAATGATGCTAAAACATGCTAGTAACACCTTAGCAACCTACCCGGGTACCATAGCAACCACCTAGCAACACCCTAATATTACCTTAGCAACCGCATAGTAACCACCCCGAGTACCCTAGCAACCACATAGCAACACCTTAGCAACCGCCGAGCAACACCTTAGCAACCACCCGAGTAACCTAGCAACTGCATAGCAACACCTTAGCAACCACCCCAAGTACCCTAGCAACACCCTAGCAACCACCCCAGGTACCTTAGCAACCACCTAGCAACACCCTAGCAACCACCCTGAGTACCATAGCAACCACATACCAACACCTTAGCAACCACCCCAGGTACCTTAGCAACCGCCTAGCAACACCTTAGCAACCACCCTGGGTACCTTAGCAACCACATAGCAACACCTTAGCAACCACCCCAAGTACCCTAGCAACCACCCTGGGTACCTTAGCAACCGTATAGCAACACCTTAGCAACCACCCCGGATGGTTCTTAGCAAACCGCCTAATAACACTTTAGCAACCACCCCAAGTACCCTAGCAACACCCTAGCAACCACCCCAGGTACTTTAGCAACCACCTAGCAACACCTTTGTACCCAACCACCCCAAAGTGCCTAGCAACACCACAGCAATCACCCTGAGTACCATAGCAACCACATAGCAACACCTTAGCAACCACCCCAAGTACCCTAGCAACCACCCTGGGTACCTTAGCAACCGCCTAGCAACACCTTAGCAACCACCATGGGTACCTTAGCAACCACATAGCAACACCTTAGCAACCACCCCGGGTACCTTAGCAACCACCTAGCAACACCCTAGCAACCACCCTGGGTACCTTAGCAACCACATAGCAACACCTTAGCAACCACCCCGGGTACCTTAGCAACCACCTAGCAACACCCTAGCAACCACCCTGGGTACCTTAGCAACCACATAGCAACACCTTAGCAACCACCCCAAGTACCCTAGCAACCACCCTGGGTACCTTAGCAACCGCATAGAAACACCCTAGCAACCACCCTGGTTACCATAGCAACCGCCTAGCAGCACCCTAGCAACCACCCCAAGTACCCTAGCAACTGCATGGCAACACCCTAGCAACTACCCCAGGTAACCTAGAAACACCCTAGCAACCACCCTAGAAGCCACCCCAGGAACCCCAACGATCTGTTTTTCTGTGTCTGTTCTTCTGATAGACTGTATTGCCTTTAAAACATTCAAACTGTAATCTTTAAAACTATTTTACGTATTTCAAACTACTTCAAACTGAAAACCTTCAAACTTCAATCTTTTAAAACTTTCACAAACTTTCTGGCTAGGCTTTTTCAAGCCAACTTAAAGTTTGTACCCAAACTTTACTATCTAGTTTTAATTAATATGCATCATAAAAAAGCATGCAACAATTAATGTTGTTCAAAATGCAGGGCACTGCCCGACGTCATGTCAACTACTCAAACAAGAGCAGAAAGTCCAAAAATGCACACCATGCATATTCAAAGGCAAACCATCCCAATCTTATTTACCGTCAAAAGTCTTATAATTTCAATGCATCTTCATTTTAATCTCCTCAGTTTAAATGCACTTTTCCCAATTACCTTCTACCTGCTCTTTTACTGCCGGTGCATACACATTCAGCAAGCAGCTTTCCACTGACGGTAACCCCCCGCAGGGCACACAGGATGTGTTTGTGTTCACCAAGCATCATCGTGACTTGTCACCGCGTCTGTGAGTAACCGTCCATATGAGAGCATACGCAGGAGATGTGGGAAAGTTTAAGCTGTGTGTGTGAGTGTGTTTAGCTCAGAGCGATGTGTGCTGTGGGTCCTACACATTGTTTGTGCTTCACGCTCTCTGAAAGGGACAGCCATCCTTAATACTTCATCCACCCACACCGGCTCTCTCACACACACACACACACACACACACACACAAATAGGCACAAACGCACCACGCGTCTCTGCATTTGCAGATCTGCGGATGACAAATGACTTGTAAACTTGCATTAGCGTCAGCAGAACAGAAAAACACGCCACATGTTTCCCCCATGCAGTTCTTTTCATTCCAGAATCACTGCATGACAAATAGTCAGGATTTAGGAAAGAATGCAACATGCCAAGATCTCATTTAGCCCGGTAGAGAGAGAGTGTGTGCGTGAAAGCACGCAGATTACGAGTAGGGATGGGTCCAACAACCAGCTAGTTGATTACAGAGGTCGACTAGTCTCAGACATTCTATAATTAATTATTATTATTTTTGTATTTTAGTCAAGGTACTTAATTTAGCATTTCATCTTCAAGGTACAACCCTCTCAGAGGGGTTAATACACTGCTATACTAATACTAATACTAATACTACAGCCATATACATGCAGATGGAAGTCTTTGGTCATTGCATCAAGACTCATGTTGTTTTTTAAACATCTTGCGCCATGAGCGCTGTGTTTTTAAGATAGTGTGTCAAGTTTCAAATTATTTATATTTTAAATTCAACAAGTGAATTTCCATGTCACTTTTGTAACCTAGATGAGATAAGACACAATCAAATGTTTTTTTTAAAACGAGTGTACGGCAAGATGGTCTACACAGTTTTTTTTTTGTTGATTGTAAAGCGTTTAAAACCCACTTTTAAAAGTGAAATTAAAAAACACAGGTAAATAAATAAATAAATAAATTAGATGTATTCATTATAAATAAAATTACTACATCAACTAAAATAATAATAATAATAAATATTATTAGTACTATCCCACCTCTAAAAAAACTTTGCACTTTTTCAAATAAATAAATAAATCAATAAAATTACTATAAGAAGAACTACTATTATTTATACATTATTTATATCTATAATTACTAATTACTATTATTTAGTACTGTTACTTAATAATTATATTAAAATAAATCTTTATGATTACTTTTTTTTTTTTTTTACATTTATTGCTTTTAATATGAACAAATTACAATTACTAGAGACAAATCCTAAAACACTTTTACTTTCAGTTATGATAGAAAATATTATTTAGCCCATTTATTAACTGTTTTGTTAATAATATCTCCATGTGGTTTCATTGCATTTTACTATTGTTTTCTTTGCTCCTACAAGTTTAGAAAATACACCACACACTGTTGTGCAGGCCAAATTAATTAAAAAAAAAAAAATGATGACCACAATTTCCACTTAGCTAAATAAATCAAAGTAGGTACAAATGAGCATGATGCCTCTACTCAAAACCTCTGCATTGTGTTTCATTCATTTACTGAAGTTGCTTTTGAACTTAAGAATGTGTCCAAAATGCCCAAACTGTTTGAACTGCTCTCAGCGACTCAATGAGCACATTGGCAGAGTGTGCACAAATGTACTTATACCATTAGAAAAAATCTGCAAATATTGTGCGATTAGGGTTACAAATGCTTGTAACTCAGTACCCTCAAAAGGTAAACATTTCTACATTATATACTGCTAAAGGATGTATATTAGTACCAATACGCACCCTTTAGTAGTAGATAAGGCACAAAAGGTGTACTGTCTCAATGACCAGCTTTTGTAATCCTAAAGGTTCAAATTTTACAAATTTTTTCTGACAATGCAGGTAAACTGAAAGGCAAAAAAAGAACTTAAACCAGAAGATAAGAGAGAGATGAAGAGAAGTGAATTGATGATGCTGTGGTCTCTACTGAACTTAGTTGGATGGACAACATACGGTAAGCTCTGTTCCAAAATCTACTGCCATCTAACTTCTGCCTACATAGGCAGCTGCCTTCTGAGGCCACATTTTAACTGAAATGGAACCCCATAAGTGACTGACTTGGAATACTTGTTACATATTTGGAATATTTTTGAATTTTTTTTCCAATTCATTCTGGGATTGTTCTCTCTGTGAAAGATATGCAATGATGAGAATCTGGCCAAAACAAGGCATCAGATAAGTACTATTTGGAACAGCCTTGACACTTAATGCATCTTAAAATACTGCCTCAATAGACAGCTTCGGGAACATAACAGTAGATGAAGAAGCCGAAAAGGTAGAGATGAATTGATAAGGAGATGGACGACTCTACTGAGCGACGCAGCGCTGCACAGATCACATACAGCCATTGCCTGCAGCAACACAGGACTCGGCCCATAAATCCAGCGACTTAAAATCTCCATGGAAATCAGAGTTTTGCCACTCTGCCCCAGTGTGGCAGAACGTCCTCAGTGACAGGAGGACAGAAATTAATGTAGCACTAGATGGACTGACATAGAGGGAGATGATGATAAAAGACAGAGAGAAGCTCACAGACGCACTTTCTGTCCAACTTCCCCCATGGCGGAATGCTATTACCAGATCTCAGCGGTTTTATTAGGTCCGCATGGTGCGAACACACATACACACAAGCACGCTGGCACGAGATGAGGATTTCTGTCAGGACATATCAGAGTGGATTAATACTAGATGTTTTAATCTAGCTCACAAGTTCATGACTGTTGTAAACACCATCAGCTTGACAAGCCACACACACGCACGCACACATAAATAAACGCTTATTTATCAACTTTGATGTTGTAAGAGCTTACTGTGATATTTGCCAAAGCCGCCTGTCAGTGAACACACCTTAGATGGGCCACACACACGCTTTACACCTCTCACACAAAGCGATAAAAATGAAAATATCATATACTTCTTTTGTTAGTTGTTCACTACCAAACCAAACTCTAACCCCTAAGAGAAAACGTTTTTGCAATAAAAATAAACAGATAAATACTATTTATTTACCAATTTTTTTTAATTTATAAAACAACTAATAATAATAATAATAATAATAATAATAATAATAACAACAACAATCTGAAACACTACTCTACCACTTCCCTAAAAAAATACATACATAATACATACATAAATATATATATATATATATATATATATAAAATAGTGCTGGGCATCCAAAATAAAAGTTTTTGTTTATATAATATGTGTGTGTGTACTGTGTATATTTATTATGTATATATAAAGACACACACCTACAGTATATATTTTGAAAATATTTACAGGTATATATTTATATAATTTATATTATACATAAATATATTTAATATATAAACATAATATTTTTCTTAAATATATGCATGCAAATGTGTGTGGATTTATATATACATCATAAATATACACAATACACACACATATATTATGCACACAAAAACTTTTATTTTGGATGTGATTAATTGCTGCCCAGCACTGATAATAATATTAATAAATATATAACATTACAAATAATAATAATAATAATAATAATAATATTTAACAGTAATTATTAAAACTTACAAACTATAATAATAATAAAAATAATAAATTATTTTATTCTAAAAATAATAATAAGTATTATTCTTTATAGTTATTATTAAAATATTTATTTGTGATGAATTATCTTTCACATTTATTGCTTTTAATATAAACATATTAAAATATCATTACTAGAGACACACTTTTAGTTATAAAAGAAAACTTCATTTAGACCTTTTATGAATTTGTTTTTCATTTTAGCGACACCTTCATGCAGTTTCACTGTTTTACTATTCTCGTAAGGACATATTTGCTCCTACAAGTTTAGAAAATACACCCACACACGCTGTTGTGGAGGCCAAATTCATTTCGAAAACAATTACCTGGCATGCATTTACAATACATCTGTGTTTAAACATAGAACTCAGGGTATTCAAGTCACACAAACACACATACTTATTCACACACACACTGGCACAGAGGTAAATCGCAGGAGCTGGAGGGGTGGCAAAAGAAGTGTTAACAAGAGAGATAGACAGAATAAGGGAAGAAGGAGCAAAAAATGAGGAAGACTTGTGGGGGAAGGGACAACACAACAACATATGGTGACAAACACGTTGACAGGAAGACTTGAGAAAGCGCGCGAGAGAGAGAGACTCACCACGGTGAGCCGTAGATGCGGAAGCCCCTGACGGTAACATCAGAGTCTTGTAGGTAGATGCAGTTGGTGAGCAGGGACTGAACGTTCTCATAGCTCTCCGGCTTCAGTTTGGAGGCCGAAGGAAAGTAGTAGAAATCCTGCTTTATCAGGTCTGCCATAAACTCCTGATCGAACGTCAGCTCATGGTTCCCGGCTATAACAATTTTTATCTCGTAAGGCAGAGTGCCTGAGGAAAGAGAAAACAGCTATCAGGATAAAGTGTTTAGATTACAAGAGTATCATTGGTTATTATTCATAATTAATTAATGCAATGTTGCCATGTTTAGTAAACGCAAGTCTCCCATAGTTTTTACTAGCAAATTTCTATAACTTTCCAAGTCATTTGTGGTTACAAGATAAGGACTTTTATGAATCATTCTTCAGCACTCAAAAAAGCTATTTCTATCTGATTAACCTAAGAATAACTAGAAAATCAGTATTCGCTATAGCTATCACCATGACTTTATGAACTTTATTACTCCTTGTATGGTTCAAACATGCAACCATAAAAGCCTTGAACCAATTTTACACCAATGAGACAGAATCTGCAGACTTTTTAAATTTTCTACCCTAGTAAAAAAATAATATATTTAAAATACATTTATTTCATATTAAGTGGAGTTCAAATCTATTAATGTATTTGCTGACATATCGCTCGAGATTTCCTGATATAAAAATTATAATTAAACTTTACTTGGAGTACTACTTGTGAACTATGCACATTTCTTAATTTTAAGCCTAAAATGTGTTTTAATGTCACTATTGATGAGGATTGTATGATCTTTGAATAATATCAGTCTTTAAATGCAAGATATTTAAAGTGTACCTGAAGTATACTTGCAATAGTTCCACTTCAAAAATCACAAAATCAAATATACTTGTATATCTTTAGTTGGACTTCAGCACTACTTCACCACTTCTATGGTTCAAACACGGAACCATATGTGACCCTGGACCACAAAACCAGTCTTAAGTGTCAATTTTTCAAAATTGAGATTTATACATCATCTGAAAGCTGAATAAATAAGCTT
>JAFVLL020028419.1:0-12654 GCA_021397915.2 Tor tambroides
TTTAACATTAAGATTTGTACTCATAGAAATTACTAAAGTAGTCAAACCTGTTCATTAGAAGGGGGTGACCCAATACTTTTGGCAATATAGTATATTATATATGAAGCAAAAACTGCCAGTAGATGGCGGAAAATTTTAATGAGTTAATTATAGAATCAGTAATTTCACTTATTCATTCAAACCGGCAGATTCATTCATGAACAAAGAAAGTGACTGCATTTATAAAAGGGTCATTGAATTATTATAATTAACTTATTGTTTATAGAACCAGGACAAGAATTTGATTGATTCTGAAATGATGGTGTCCTAATAAAGGGAAAATGTAATGTGTAAACAATGTATCCTAAGCACCACCATAACAAGAACAGCAATATACAGTGAGAGATTTACTTTTACAAATAATTGCAAAAGCATTTTAAAAAAAAATTGATATGAAAATGCAAATTATTTTTTTATTAATAGTGTGCATGTGGACTGCTTAAAGGGGTCATGATTCTTTAGGGTCTTAATGAAAAGTCTATAACATACTTTGGTTAAAATTTCTCAATGGTCATGTAAAACAACACCCTTTTTACCTTGTCAAAAACAGCTCTGTTCACAGCGATCCGTTTTGGTGCATGTGCCTTTAAATGCTAATGAGCTCTGTTCACCCTGCCCCTCTCTTCCGTGGGGTGACGAGCCGTTCTCATGAGACTGTAAACTTCATCCGCATTTAGCCGTGGAACATGCTAACTACTGCATTATTAGGAAAGGCGATTTGCAAAGATTCATTAAAAAAAACCTTAAAAGCATTTTAAAAAATATTTTGATATGAAAATGCAAATTATTTTTTATTAATAGTGTGCATTTAGACTGCATAAAAAAGGGGTCATGATTCTTTAGGGTCTTAATGAAAAGTCTATAACATAATTTGGTTAAAATTTCTCAATGGTCGTGTAAAACAACACCCTTTTTACCTTGTCAAAAACAGCTCTGTTCACAGCGATCCTTTTCGGTGCATGTGCCTTTAAATGCTAATGAGCTCTGTTCACCCTGCCCCTCTCTTCCATGGGGTGACAAGCCGTTCTCATGAGACTGTAAACTTTAGCCGCGGAACATGCTAACTAGTGCATTATTAGGAAAGGCAATTTGCAAAGATTCATTAAAAAAACCTTAACTGTGTCCCAGATGACGCACTATACAATTATGCACTATAAACTATGTACTTATGCACTATGTATTTACCATGTAGTGTATGAATTTTATAAGGTTACTTTGTCATTAATAATCGGAGTCTGATAGCCCCTCCCCCTTCGCGATGTAATTAAAGCTGAGACAGTTGAGTGCATGAAGTGTCCAACACTTCACACTTCATTTTTTGGTTATTTAAGTGCATCATCTGGGTATTTAATGTACACTTTTTTTTATTTTGGAATTTTCAGTGTGAACGCATTAACACTATTTATACTGCAAAAAGTCATAGAATAGTGCATAAGTACATGATTTGGGATGCACCTCTTATACTCACTTCTTCTGTAGGTGAAGCTGAATCACAAATGATTTGTGTGAACATAAACGCATTTAGGTTGATCAGGGGGCGCATTCCCTTCAAAAACAAAAGTAATACACTGCGTCTTCAGTGGCTCAGATATCGTGAGTTAATGACAACTAGAGGTCGACCGATATGGGTTTTTCTCTGGCCGATACCGATGCCGATATTTAGAAATCAGGGCAGCCGCTGGCCGATATATGATGCCGATTTTTTTCTTTCTTTTTTTTTTTCCTTCATCTCAGGGATGTTCATTTTAACCGGTTAACCGTTAACCGACCATAAGAATTTTGACCGATTAATACAATCAGTTAAAGGGTTTAAAAAGTCTTTTTTTTCAGTAATTTATCAAAATATTTAAAAAGGTTTGCTGCATGGTTAAAATATGCTATGCGTATAAAAAATTGCGTTTTTTTTAGAGAGAGAAAGAGAGAGAGAGAGAGAGAGAGAGAGAGAGAGAGAGAGAGAAGTCGCGTATAAGTCGCATTTTATTATTTCATTCAGAAATAGGCCTAATGCTGACGCGAAATGTTTACAAACATTATAATAAACACTGTAAACATAGCTAGGCTATTTTAGTTCCCCTCACTCCACAACAAATTCTTTCAATTAACAGTATTTATAAAAGAACAAGAATTAAAAATATAAGAAGCTAGCTATAAACAACAAGCCAAAACAAATTCATTTAGGCTAAAACGAAACTGAAACCAACGTTGAGTCTCTCATTCGACACAAATGTTTCCATATTCGCGATGTATTTAAATGCCAAAATATTATTTATGTACTTCACAGAATTACTGAATTTCACAGGAAAGATTTGTTTATTTTTTATAAATAAAGAACTGTATTTCTTTAGTCAATTATTAAAGTATTACATGTTACACGGGCTGATTTATTCATTTGTAAGTATTTGGGATTTTAAGAACAGAAAATGTGCTGAATGTTTCATTTCATCCAAGTGAAATTAGCAAGCAGTTAGACTTAATTTAAACGCGGAGCCAGGCGCGAGTTGACACAGGTTGCGCGCGTGCGTCAGGCCTCGTCCATATTGCCAGATGCGCTCGTGAGAGACTTGCGGAGCAGAACCGGGCGCGAGACCGTGAGTATAAAAGAGCATTACGAGACAGGCTGCGTGTGTGCGGCTCGTCCGTGAGACGCGCAGCGTGGGGCAGAGCGGAGCGAGTATGAGAAGCATTCAGAGACACGGGCTGTGTGTGCGGTCTTCTGAATTAGCGAACATGCATTATAAACTTATTTCAAGTTTGTCAAGGCTGTCCGCGAGCCCTCTTGATGACGAAAATGACGTAATGCGGACGGTGCACAGACGCGGACAGCCGAAGTATACTTTGGCCTTTACGCAGTTGGCTAGAGCAGTGCTGATCGGGGAGAACGGAGGTGCGCTCACTCTATTGGTTAGTAAGACTGCCACTCAAGGCTGGCAGTCGTGCATACGCTATGGAACAGAGTAATATCGCGTCCACATCGCAGGCTTTGCGATTAGCAAATCACAACGTCTCAAATCGCAATTGCGATTCGCTTTCCATTAATCGTATAGCCCTACCAGGTAGTTCTCTCTTCAAAAAGTTAGCAGGCAGAGGGGGACATCACAGGGTTATCGTTGTGCCAGTGGAATGGCAATCTGCTCGCCGCGTGAGGCAGCATCACGTGTTGCTTGCAGACGCGCCTGTATATTAATCGGCCTAATTTGCAGCACAATCGGCCGATGACGATTAATTAAAAAATGACAAAAATCGGCCGGCCGATCAATCGGTCGAACTCTAATGACAACCACTATGTTCTTTATTACATCCAACAACAAAACACCTCAATCGCTTAGCAGCCATTCCTGTCTACCCCTGCTCCGGCATCGAAACAATGGCGGACTGTTGACAGCTCACTCAGGGCGGGTCTATGCTTACCGGGGTGATGAAATACGCAGCAGACTGTCGTCACTCAGTGGCTGGATGTCTAAGTGGTGCCCGCAGAATAACATGGACTTTATAGACAATTAGACAAGTTTTTGGGGCAGACCTGACCTGTTGAAAAGAGATGGTCTTCATCCCTCCTGGGGTGGTGCCGCTCTTCTCTCTAGAAATATGGCACATAGTCTTAGAGTTTGTACTTGACTAACTGGGGCCCAGGTCAGGAAGCAGACAGACTGGCTAAACCGACCGTCTGCTAGCCGCCTCACGTCACAGAAGTCAGTTAATTCTCAGCACATAGAGACTCCTTCACCTAGATATCACACTATAGAGACTGTGTCTGTTCCCCAAACTAGAAAATACAGAAAACGTCCAAACCAAATTAAGAGTAACAATTGAATTAATTTTCAACAAATAAAAAATGTTTACAATACAGAGAAACAATTGATAAAACTTGGCTTACTGAATATACATTTACATTTATGCATTTAGCAGACGCTTTTATCCAAAGCGACTTACATTGCATTCAAGTTACAGTTTTACATTTTTATCAGCCCTTGCTTTCCCTGGGAATATCAGGTCCCTTTCTACAAAAGCACTTTTTGTAATTGATTTGATCAATGATCATAACCTAGATTTGTTCTGTTTGACAGAAACATGGCTAAAACAAAATGAATACATTACTTTAAATGAGTCTAACCCCCAAGATTACTGTTATAAAAATGAGCCACGTCCAAAAGGTAAAGGGGGAGGGGTTGCTACAATTTATAGCAATATTATCAGTATTTCTCAGAGGGCAGTCTTTAAGTATAACTCGTTTGAAGTTATGGTGCTGCGTATACCATTATCTAGAGAAACACGTGTTAGTGATAAATCCCCTATGATGTTTGTACTGGCACTGTATACAGACCACCAGGGCACCCTACAGACTTTATTAAAGAACTTGCTGATTTTCTGAGTTAGTGCTGGCTACAGATAAAGTCTTAATTGTTGGAGATTTTAATATCCATGTTGATAATGAAAAGATGCTTTGGGATACATTAATAGACATTCTGAACTCTACTGGGGTTAGACAACACATGTCAGGACCTACTCATTGTCGAAATCATACTCTAGATTTAATACTATCACATGAAATTGATGTTAATGGTGTTGAAATTCTGCAGCAAAGCAATGATATCTCAGATCATTATCTAGTCTTGTGTAAACTCCATATAGCTAAAACTGTAAATTCTACTCCTTGTTACAAGTATGGTAGAACCATCACTTCTACCACAAAAGACTGCTTTGTAAGTAATCTTCCTGATTTATCTCAATTCCTCAGCATATCCAATAGCTCAGAAAAACTTGATGATGTAACAAACTATGGACTCTCTCTTTTCTAGCATTTTAGATACGGTTGCTCCTTTACTCTTAAGGAAGATTAAGGAAAACAGTCCAACACCGTGGTATAATGAGTACTCTCGCACCCTAAAGAGAGCAGCTGGAGGAAAAACAAAACTAGAAGTATTTTGTGTTGCATGGCGGGAAAGTACCCTATCCTACAGAAAAGCATTAAAACTGCTAGATTTGATTACTTCATCTCTTTTAGAAGAAAACAAACACAACCCCAGGTATTTATTCAGTACAGTGTCTAAATTAACAAAAAATAAAGCATCAACAGGTGTTGACATTTCCCAAGAGTAGAGCAGTAATGACTTTATGAACTATTTTACTTCCAAGATCGATACTATGAGATAAAATTGTAACCATGCAGCTGTCAGCTACAGTATCGCATCAGATAGATCCCACTATAGATCCCCTGAAGAACAATTCCACTCATTCTCTACTGTAGGAGAGGAAGAATTGTATAAACTTGTTAAATCATCTAAAGCAACAACATGTATGTTAGACCCTATTCCATCTAAACTACTAAAAGAGGTGCTGCCAGAAGTCATAGATCCTATTTTGGCTATTATAAATTCTTCATTGTCATTAGGATATGTCCCCAAAACCTTCAAATTGGCTGTTATTAAGCCTCTCATTAAAAAAACACACCTTGACCCAAAAGATCTAGTTAATTACAGACCATTCTCGAATCTCCCTTTTCTGTCAAAGATACTAGAAAAGGTAGTATGTTCACAATTATATACCTTCTTAGAGAAAAATGGTATCTGTGAGGATTTCCAGTCAGGATTTAGACCATTTCACAGTACTGAGACTGTTCTCATGAGAGTTACAAATTACCTGCACTTATCATCTGATCGTGGCTGTATCTCTTTATTAATCCTACTAGATCTTAGCGCTGTGTTCGACACTATCGACCACAGCATTCTTTTTAATAGACTAGAAAACTTTGTTGGCATTAGAGGTGCATTAGCCTGGTTCAAATCGTACTTATCTGACCGCCATCAATTTGTAGCAGTGAATGAAGCAGTATCATATCAATCACAAGTGCAGCATGGAGTACCTCAATGTTCAGTACTAGGGCTGTTACTTTTCACTCTTTACATGTTACCCTTGGGAGATATCCTCAGGAAACACAGTGTTAGCTTTCACTGTTATGCTGATGATACTCAGCTCTATATTTCTTTGCGGCCTGGTGAAACACACCAAATTTAGAAACTAACAGAATGCATAGTCGATATTAAAAACTGGATGACGAGCAATTTCTTACTGCTAAATTCTGAAAAAACAGAGGTGTTAATTATCGGACCTAAAACCCCCACATCTAATAACCTAGAACATTGTCTAAAACTTGATGGCTGCTCAGTCAATTCTTCTTCATCAGTTAGGAACCTAGGTGTACTGTTTGATAGCAGTCTTTCATTTGAAAGCCACATTTCTAGCATTTGTAAAACTGCATTTTTCATCTCAAAAATATATCTAAATTGTGACCTATGCTCTCAATGTCAAATGCAGAAATGTTCATTCATGCATTTATGACCACAAGGTTAGATTATGTAATGCTTTACTGGGTGGTTGTTCTGCACGCTTGATCAACAAACTGCAGTTGGTCCAAAATGCAGCAGCTAGAGTCCTTACTAGAACCAGGAAGTATGACCATATTAGCCCGGTTCTGTCAACACTGCCCTGGCTCCCTATCAAACATCAGATAAATTTTAAAATCTTGTTAATTACTTATAAAGCCCAGAATGGCTTAGCTCCTCAGTATTTGAGCAAGCTCCTATCATATTATAGTCCTCCACGTCTGCTGCGTTCTCAAAACTCCGTCCGTTTGATAATACCTAGAATATCAAAATCGACTGCGGGCGGCAGATCCTTTTTCTATTTAGCACCCAAACTCTGGAACAATCTACCTGACTCTGTTCAGGAGGCAGACGCACTCTGTCAGTTTAAATCTAGATTAAAGCCACATTTCTTTAACCTGGCTTACACATAACACACTACTACACTTCTATTATTCAAATTCGTTGAAGGATTGTTAGGCTGCATTAATTAGATCAACCGGAACCGGGAACACTCCCCATAACACATGATATACTCGTTACATTGTAAGAAGAATGGCATCTACGCTAATATTTGTCTGTTTCTTTCTTATTCTGTTTCTCAGTCCATGTCCGGATCAGATGGTGGATCGGCGCCGGGAGATGATGTCTGCGGCCCTGATTGTCGGCGGAGGCCGGACACCTGGATGAGCCCCGGGGACATATCCCCAGTGAAGACCTCGACTAAAAATACAATAAAATTAAACATAAAACAAAATAACTAAAAATATAATAAAATACCTAACTACACAATACTATTATTGTTAGAAATTGCAACAATATGTAAATAGAAATATAATACATTTATACATTTAAAATTTTAATTAAAACAATAAGTAAACGATAAATAAACAATAATATCCTGGCCAGGTTAAGAGTAGATGAGTGCCACAGGGCTGTTACCAGATTTGTGGTTAAAGGCTTACATCCCTTTTCTACAGTTGAGTCCCCATGGTTCACGTAGGTGGTTAAACATATATGCCGTTGCATTACTATTTATACGTCCCTGTGCTTTATTTAGGCACCGGACAAGAGGTACCGTTTGCACCGCCTCGCGTCGCACCATATTTTAGAAATCACACTTTTTTTCTATGAAGGTAACGTTACATGCCAGCATACCATAAGTAGTTCTAGACGCGGTGCGGTGCTGCCCTTCTAGTCCGGTGTCCGACCCCACACAGATGTAATAAATATATATGATAGATAAATTTTAACGATGTCAGATATTTGTTAATTTTAAACTTTAAAAAAAGATTTCATTCAAATATTTTTCTTATTTCAGGGAGATGACAAAATCTGAGAGCAACTCTGAGCGAGGAAAAGACACAAACTTTTATCTTAGTGAGGAGGCGGGGCTGACCCCGTTGCTAGCTATGACACAGTCTTTTGAAGACTGTGATTGGTTGGTTGTCCAAGGAAATAAAAGAGCGCTTTTAAGAGTAGGGTCTATTATAATATGAGATCATGATCCACACTCACGAGAACAGTATTCCATACATTTTATTTTACATTCATTACTGATGGGAAAAGACACAAATGTTTCGGCTCAGGAGTGCGCTGAGGAAGGCTTTGAGCCGAAACATTTGTGTCTTTTCCCATCAGTAATGAATGTAAAATAAAACGTAAAAAGAAGACTGTTCTCTTGAGCGCGGATCATGATCTCCTATAATAAGTAACTTAACAGACTGACGCACCAAAATAAAAAGATCAAGTGACGGAAGAGCGCGGTGCAAACGGCGTTGCTTATTATCCTAAGCCTTGAAATTACAGGTGTAATTTTTCCTGTTTTACCGTACTCTCTCTCTCTCTCTCTCTCTCGCGCACACACACACACACACATTATATTCTTTATTTTTTATTTACCATGCTGTCATACTTAACGTATTTCATAGGAAATGAACAGCGACACAATAAGGTTCTGAAAGTGCTGTAACAGACCCAAATCATCGCTGCTGCATAGTTGCATTTTTCCAGTTGCCAAATATGTTAATGTAGTTAATGTAGTGATTATGTCCATTTCTGGCGCTATGGCATTTCACCGCGATGTCGGAGATGTTAACGTGTCTCTAATAAGATCGGTCACAAACATGATCCCTGCACGATCTAATGTGTAGTGTCTTATTAACTCACTGTCATGCATTGTGTGCAACACATTTCTTCTCCCTCTTCATGTTTCGTCCATTTTCTCCACTGCTAAA
Organism: Tor tambroides; assembly: GCA_021397915.2. Lineage (NCBI taxonomy): Eukaryota > Metazoa > Chordata > Actinopteri > Cypriniformes > Cyprinidae > Tor > Tor tambroides. Next base: position 8,636 of record JAFVLL020028419.1, read on the forward strand.
GAAACTCTTAAGCCTCTTAAAAGTCCTCGTCCATACTCCCTAACAATTTCAGACCTTAAGACCTCTTTTAAGGGTTAAGATGCTTTCTGAATTACTTTTTTCTTTACTAGGATCTTTTCTTTAAATTTAAGAGGAAACACCCACATTTCTAAGAATTTTCTTAGAATTTTGTTACTAGGAGCAACTCTTAGCACTAAGATTTTTCATGAATACGGGCCCAGGAGTGCAGCAATTATATGTGATGCTTGGACAAGCCTAAGTCATGATCACTACATAACGGTCACTCTACATTACATTAGTGAAGGAAAAATGAAACACACAGTCCTAAGAAGTAAAGCAGTCTATGAAGTACAGACAGGCCTTGCCGTTGCCCAAGAAATAGAGACAATTCTGGAGGAGTTTGGAGTTAGGGAGAAGATAATCGCTGTTACAGTGGACAACGCTGCAAACATGAACGTAGCTGTCAGTACACACCAGCTTAAAAAAATGGCTTGTTTCGCACATACACTGAACATTGCAGCCCAGATCATCTATACAATTGACTCTGTCGCTTGATGGTGTGCACGGATCAGAGCTGTCATTACCGTTTGGCTAAAAAGATCCTCAATGGCAAAGACTGTTTTGCGAGAGGAACAACATCTCCTTAGTAAGTCATTTAATGTTATTATAAATAATATTAATTAATATAATTAATTAATTTTAAGACAATAGTTGCATTTAGTAAAGAAAACAGTATATGAAATTGTTGTATGTTTCTTTTTAGGCCTGCCTCAGCATACAGTCATCCTGGATGTCAGAAGTCGTTGGAATCTAATGATAGACAGATTTCTGCCATACAGATTTCTTTTCATTCAGTATCCTGCCATACAGGCAGCTTCCATGGATCCCAGGCTGAGAGGCTCAATGGAAAAGGACAAGTAAGTTTGGATGTAATTTTGTTTGGACTAATGATTCAGTGCACAAAGCATTTATCAATGATCTTTTAGAAGTATTACAGAAATCCTCACAATTACTTGATGTCAGATTTAATGTTTGCAAATTTCAGATTGGAACACATCTCTGACGATGACCTCAAAAAGCAGAGGAGTTCACAAAACTGATGTACACATCCAGTAATGTACACATCCACTCTTTGTGTATCAAGTGACAATACTCCAACCTGTGGACAAGTCCTTCCTGTGCTGCAGAAACCTGAACACTTCAAAGTTCAAGAGAAGGACACACTCTTTGTGGCTGGAAAAAAACAGAAGGTTTGGGCAGATCTGTCCAAACGGTACCAGGTACGTCAAACTGTAAATGACAATGCCACCATCATTATCTGTATTTTCTGAGAATTTCCTATAATTTATTTTGAAAATTAATTAAGATGTATTGACATACCAAATAAAGATTACTGCTCAGTGCTTAAAATACTGTGTATGGATTACATGGACGTATTATTTTAAAGAATGAGAACATCAGACACTTCCTTGAAGAGACCACAGTGATGTATCCACTTTTCAAAAATAAACTTGACACAGACAGCATTTGGGAGAGGGAGAGTGGCAGCAGTAGCAACAATAAACAAGGTATTTTATTTCTTACAAGTGCCTACACACACAGTACTGGTGTATACATATGTGCTAATGTCAAACTCTCTCTAAAGGTCCCAGAAGAGGGCAGGGAAAAGGGCAGGACAAGCAAGACGACACTTCAGAGGTTAATGCAAAGTACAAACTCATGATAAATATATTTGTCTGGTGGTGATAAGGATATATTCTTGGTATTAATATAACATTGTTCTTGCATTTTAGAAAGTACCTTGCAAGAAAGTGAAGTGTGCATTAGCAGTTCTGTTTGAAAAAGAGGACAATGTTCTGCAGAAGAAGATAACTCCAAATTCCACTGGCTTGTTAGTTTGTGAGAGAGTTGACAGAAAACTTCGCTTCTACAGAGACATGCCCTTAATACCCACCTACAAAGACCCTGCTCTGTGGTGGTGGGAGAAGAGGGATGCTTTGCCTATTCTTTATAACCTGTCCACAACTTACATGTGTGTTCAAGCCTCCTCTACCCCCACTGAAAAGGTTTTCTCCACAGCTGGAGATACAATAAGCCAGGAGAGATTTTGCCTTCTCCCAGAGAAAGCAGACACGTTGATTTTCCTTCAGAAAAATTGCATTAGTTATGCAAAATTGTAACACTACAGTACATGTTGAATTAGATGTTGAATTTAAATTTATATGAATTTAAATGCTCTGTTTAAAATATTTTGACAGTGATTAATAAACATAAATTGACTGTTTAATATTGTGCATTATTTTTGGCATTATTAATGGAAGCGGAATCAGAACCGGGAATCATTAGGCAGAACTGGAACTGGATACCCAACCCTACTCTAGAGTGAATTCTTACTAACTTGATAGGCCATTGAATTCAATAAATCAATAGATTTGTCTGTGATTGGCTACATGCTCAACAATGCAAAAACACATTGTAAAAGGAAACCTTTGACACTCTCCAGAGCGCAAACACATATACACACTGGAACATTTGCCAAATAAATGTCTCTCAATTCCACAGCAGAGACAAACAGTGGCAAACTTTAGAGCAAATATGATCGATGCTTGGTTGGCAACAATGACGGCAGATCAGTCAGATGTGGATGCTGCTCGATTTGCGTGTGTTAACTATGGTGGCTGTGACAAGGGATGTAAAAGAGGGGAAGGAGCAGGGGCTTGCACAGCCTTGCAGAATTAGAACTTAAAAAATGCAGTTGTCAGGCACATGCTTGATTGAGAATTGAGGCCATGGACCAAATTTAAATAAAGAAGCAGAGCTGAACTGAACTGGGCAGTAGAAAGGCAACAACCCAGCATAAGAATGGGTATCTGCTTTTTTGCGCAAGGAGAAACAGGAAGAGCACTGCCAGAGCTCTCCAAAATGACATTTGAATCCAACTGAGAACCTCTGGAACATTATGTATCAGAGCATCCAAAGCTGTCCAGGAGCTCAGTGGTGCCCTGATCCAGGTCTGGGAGGAAATCCCCCAGGACATCATTGGCTATCTCATCAGGAGCATGCCTAGATTTTATTGGGAGGGCATGCAAGCATTCATTTCATGAAATTCATGAAATTCAAGTTCAATTAGCCTGTAATCAGTGGGTTGATGATTTTGGTTTCCATTGGCCATTGTCACTGTGTAATTCGATGAGAAATAAACTATGTATATGAGTAAAAAAATTTCCATTTAAATATTTAATTCATCAAGATCGAATATGTGATTTAAGTGTTCCTTAAATTTACATTTTTTATTCAGGTTTTTTGGCAGTGTAGTGGCATAAATGTTTCTGAATCCAATCCAAAATGTTGTCGTTATGGAATGCAACATGGGACATGCTCAAAATTGAAGTAATGCCTGTTTTGTTTCTTATTAGGGATGCAACAATTATATATTTTGCTGGTACGATTATTGTCTGAGGAATAATCACAGTTTTACGATTATGACGATTATTATGCATTTATTCATTTCCCAACATTACTAACGTATAAAATCACATGAACACGCTTTAGATGTTAAAGTGCTATTTATTGCTGGCTTTTGAAACAGAAATAACACAGCAACCAACAATACAGCACAAAATAATAATAAACAAAAGACAAACAAAAGTCCATCTCTCCCATTAGAATTAAAAAAGGTGACCACTGCTCTGTAAACATCCATGACAGTATTTCTCTTTTGAAAATAAGAAATGGAAATAGATCACAAAAGTATTTAATGTTTTCAGTTTGTACATTCTTTACATTTCTTTTGGACATGGGGTAGAGAATTTAGAAACATTGTGAAAAAAAAAATCTTGTTGGTTTTTACTTATGAATAATACTACAACAGGGATAGTAAACTAAGTTAATGAAGTATTATTCATATACGACTAATATTAACTTTATTTATCCCACAGGGGAAACTGTTACTAATGATGGAAATAAACTGAAATATTATTGTAATAAACTGTCATCCATACGTATTCATTTTAATAATC
>JAFVLL020028420.1:0-29065 GCA_021397915.2 Tor tambroides
ACCCCTCAGATGAGTCTGCCATCCTGAACCGAGCCATCACTCACGCTCTGCTGCGGAAGGTCCCAGCATCCCTGCAGGATTTCAGTGAGGCTCTCTGCCTCAACCCGCTGTCTGCACATGCCTACTTTAACAGAGCCAACCTGTACTGCTCTCTCAGACAGTTCCAATCAGCCGAGAGAGACCTTACACAAGGTGAGCCATAGCAGACTGAGTTTACTGCCACCTTATATTAAAGGAGCAGTATTCTACACTCGTGTACCATTATGTCCCCTGAAGTCAATTTATACACTACCAGTCAAAGGTTTGGAAAAATTAAGATCTTTTTTTGTTTTTGAAAAAAAAAAAAAAAAAAAGTCACGATGCTCGAGGCTGCTTTTATTTGATCAAAAATACTGTAAAAAAAACAGTAATATTGTGAAATATTATTACAATTTGTAATAATAGATTTCTGCTTTAAAATGTAATTTATTCCTGTGATGCAAAGCTGAATTTTCATTACTCTAGTCTTCAGTGTCACATGATCCTTCAGAAACCATTCTAATATTCTGGTCTGCTGCTCGAGAAATAAATACTTTTATTCAGTAAGGATGCATTAATAATAATAAAAATTGAAATTATTTAAAACTTTTGACTAGAAGTGTATATGTCAATTAAAGATTTTTGCACTAAACATTCACATTACCATTTTCCATGTCTTTTTGTCTAGTAGTATAAAACAGGCTCTATTTGTTACTTATTCTTTGTAGAGACAAAAACTAAACTAACTTGTATGATTTATTTAGGCTTTTGTTTTTAATTCTATTTTATTTGTATTTCAAGCTGACATGAGAATGATAATTGCAACTAATTTGGTACTACGCAGATAACTCTCCAATGAATACTGAAGGTCACGTTAATCATCATGCAGCGTGCCATGAGAGAGCAAGGCCAAAAGCTGACTACAGAGTATATTGTGTTTCTTGATTTCATTGGCGTATATATAGAAAGGTTATTATGTTCCAACTTTGAAACTTCCTGATATTAATATGCCGATAATGATTCATCACTTTACAGGGAGATTTGTACATCATGCCGACTTTCGATGTCGTCTGCACTTAATTACGTCTGATAACACTGGCTGATATCTCTGTGGAGGGCTTTTGTCAAGATGATGAATAGAGAGCTGGTGAAAAGATAGCAAAGTTGTCTTTATCCTCAACAAATCCAGACAGTCATACACGTGCTATAGGCTCAGTCTTATATAGTCAGACCTCCCACAAGTCCACTCATTGACCGTCTGATTGTACATTGAAATCATTAGCTATAAGATTTTTTAATGTTTTTGAAAGAAGTCTCTTATGGTCACCAAGGCTACATTATTTGATCAAAAATACAGTAAAAACAGCAATATTGTGAAATATTATTACAATTAAAAAGAACTATTTTCTGTTTTAATGAATTTTAAAATGTGATTTATTTCAGAACTGAATATTCAGCATCATTACTTTTAGTCTTCAGTGTCACATGATCCTTCAGAAATCATTCTAATTTGCTACTCAGGAAAGCTTCTTATTATTATCAATATTGAAAGCAGTTGTGCTGCTTAATATTTTTATGGAAACTGTGATACATTTTCCCCAGGATTCTTTAATGAATAGAAAGCTCAAAATAGCTGTATTTGATTGAATCTTTTATACATGAATCTTTTGTAGCATTATAAATGCCTTTGCTATCACTTTCAATAAATTTAATGCATCCTTGCTGAATAAAAGTTTTAATTTATTAAAAAAAAAAAAATACTGGCCACAAACTTTGAATGGCAATGTTTTTTAATTAGCTAAAAATAAATCAGTGCTTATTTTTATGGCTGTATTTCAGTATTCACAAGGAATTTTATTTTATCTTTATTCTATTTAATAATTTTCCTCACAACCGTCCCTAAATGGCATGTAAAAAAAATATTCCTGTCTAAATGGCAGTTCTTGACCTAAACAAGCTGTAGTGTAGAACATAGTGTAGTGTAGACTTAATACTCAGAGTCCAAAGACTGACTTTGTGAGTGTGTGTGTGTGTGTGAGAGAGAGAGAGAGAGAGAGAGAGAGAGGCAGATGAATGCTTTCAGCACACACTTTCACACACAAGAGGACAAGAGCATGATGGGTTTGGCCACATGACTGCCTGGGGAAAAGAAAAAAGACACAGAAGGAAAACAAATGCAGCAACCATATCTCTTTACTGCTCTACACCTAGAGACAGGTGGTTACTATGGTTACAGTGTAAACCAATTATAGATTTCCTCTTGGCAGGCTGCATATTTATGAAGTCGAACACAAGGATGTGCAAGCATTTCTGATATAAAAACCCAGAGTTTCTTAGAGCCCCTCCACCTGCAGCTGAAACAGGTGGGATATTAGGAAACAGATGGCCCTCAGTATCTAATGAGTATGTTCTCCGTGAATGGAGTAATCACTTGCTATTCCAGCATGCGCTTTCAAACAATCTAATTTTGTTAGCCATAAATAGACACATTGAACACTTATCCTATAAACCCTAAAAATGAATTTTTCTACATTATCTCACTCAAATCAAAGTCTTTACATGTGCGAGCTCTTTGAAGCAAAACAATGTCTGTAAAGGTACCAGGCGAGCAATGGTAATTTATGCAAATGCAGATGGCAAACTGCTCGCAAATTGTCCCTCTTGTGTGAACTAAAAGTAGATGTACTCCTATTCACTATCTCTCACAGCCTGATGTTTCAGTCACGAATAAGCACTGGGTGATGTGTTCTAGCCTAATATTAACGTCAGTCTCTCTGTGAGAAGAACAGAGCTGAGAGATGAACTGTGAACAAAGCTGTTGTGGTGAAGACAACACAAATAGTGCTACACCTCTCTGTGTAAACAGGAGACAGAGTGATAAATGCCGGGGGAAGGTGAGAGTGACATTTTGCTCTAACATATCTCTGTGTGTGTGTTTCTTGAAGCTCTGATGCTGCAGCCTGGAGATGCTCTTCTTTATAAACTGAGGGCTGATGTTCGGGGTCATCTGGGATGGAAGGAGCAGGCGCTGGACGACTACAGAACGGCGGTGGAGCTTCAGGACTCGAGATGCTGCTCAGGGTCGGAGAATGATCAAAATGAGATTTTTGCTTCTTAGATTAGCTAATGCAGTACAGTTGTTGAACATTTTTTCTTAATTTTGTTGCATGTAATCAGTTTAAATTTGTTAAATGTGAGTTTGAAACTACATTAAAGAAATTATTGAATGTGTGGAAAACCAAGATCCAGATTGACAATTTAATTTGATTTTTTTTTTTTCCATCATCCAGTCATCTGTTATAATACTCTACTAAATTAAAACATATATTTTTTCCCACACAAATGTCATTAACATATGTTAAATAATGTAGTAATTTTAATTGTAGTTTTTTTATTAGTTTTTTATTTAAATTTAGTTTATTAATTTTAGTTTTATTTTTTATATATTAAATTAATTTAATAATAAATTAGTTTGTAGCTAAATTCAAGTAGAATAAGTATATGATCTTTTTGTTGAAAAGGCTTCATTGGATTAAAAATATCATTTTATGACATTTTATTTTGAGTGAATATGCCATGCATAACTTATTAAAACATGGTTTGTTGTCTGTAAGATTTTTTAGGGTTTCTAAAAGAAGTTTCATTTGCATACCAAGGCTGTATTCATTACATACAAAGTACAGTAAAAACCAAAATATTGTGAAATTTTAAAAAATGATTTTCTATTTTAATATATTTTAAAATTAAATTTATTCCTGTTGCAAACATTTTCAGCATCATTACTCCTGTCTGCAGTGTCACACGATCCTTCAGAAACCGTTCTAATATGCTGATTTCCTGCTCAAGAAATATTTCTTATCAATGTTTTTTTGTGAAAAATTGTGATACATTTTTTAGGATTCTTTGATGAATAGAAAGTTTAAAAAATAGCATTTATTTGAAATAAAATCTTTGGTAACATGATGAATGTTTTGGGGTCACTTTTTGATCATGTGTCCTTACTGTAAAAAGTATTGACCTTATGACCTTAAACTTTAGAATTGACTGCATAAGAGCTGCTTTGCTATTTCTTTTCTGTCAGCCAAGGAGGTCTAAAGTACCTGCAGTTTCTCATTCATCTCAATAGCAGATGGTCAGCTGATTCATGCAGCTCAGAAGTACACAACCTGGATGCCGCTACCTTCACTTCATGGACAGGTAGTTTTGTTCACTGGTGAAACATCTACTATATTATAATGCATTTTTTGCAATTGCAGTTTACATTTTTGAATGATCATCAATAGAGAGAGAGATGTTTTTTATTCCACAAGAGTTTGAGTGCAGTTTGTACATTTAGCAATTATATATCAGAATAGCATAAATTTAATACTTAAGGTTTAGATCAGATTTTCAGCACAATGAGATATTTGTTCATTAGATATAATTATTTTTGTAATTACCAACTGTTTTAATTGTAAAACACTTTAAATTTGTCTAATTAATGAATGTCTTTTAATAAGCAGCCTAACAGCCAGACCTGGACAGCTGTATTTACCTGATGTCTGAAATCATATTTGCCCTAAAGAAGTCAGGTCACTTCATATGACACCGGGCAAAGACTCTTAACTAGATGGAAAGAGAGAAACACCTGCTGAATGATCTGGCTCTTCTCCAGTTCAGAGAGAGAGGGAGAGAGAAGAGCGTGAAGACAGCCATCTGCTCCTCACATGTTGTGCTCTGACTGGGCTCATTACATTTCAAGGACAACACGAGTCTCCATCTGTGAGAAAAAATGAGGTATCACTCAAATTCTGACAAAAGTGTTTCAGGTTTTTGCTATTCTTATATCCTATTTTCAAAGTGTGAGCATTTTGAGATGGATTGTATCAGCTTGGGAGTGAAGAGGGTGAAATTATTTCAGGTGTGAAATGGTTCTTACCAGCTGTCTTGTTAAATGAATAGAATATTGTGGGCATGTTACAACAAACTGAAATTCTTCAAACTTTAATTACAGTTTTTCCCCCCGAAAATGTCCTTAGTCTGAAACTTAATTTTTCTTTCAAACACTTTCAAGCGACATCCACCAAACTCAGCACCTGCATTCTCCTCTGACATAATGTGTTATGTTTTCTTACAAATCATATGGATGAAAAATTGTGTCGTCACTTTAGATAAAAGCATCTGCTAAATGAATAAATGTAAAAAAAAAAAAAAAAAAAAATCCTGTTGAGTACATTTGAAAAACTGTAATACCTCTAAAATTTACATTTCGCCAAATAGGCATAGTGTAATGCAATGCAAAAATTGTTTTCAGTGACTCAAGTTAATAATTTATTCATTGTTTTTATATATGTTTTTATTTCTTTATTTACTCATTGGGCATTTAGCATATTACTTTTCTCCAGTTAAAGCTGAACTAGATGCAACAGGCTCTATTTACATGTGCATTTATTTAAGTATAATTGTTCATCTATTTATTTGTTTATTGTATTTACACATATTCAGAGATGCTTCTAAATGTAGTGAATCAGAAACCTGCTATTTTTGCCTAAACTATATATTCCCTCAAACAGTTTTCAGTTTTAACTGAAGCTGGATTATTTTCTTTAGCTTTGCATCCATCACTAGGTGGTGCCAGAAATGCCGTAAGCACAGATAAGCTTTCTCTTCACACTCACGGGTGCTTTGGTGTTGTTATAAGGCATTGTGCAGTATAGGAAAACTATATAAAAACTATATGGCAACAGTCACAAAAGATGCCCATATCAGGGTTCAAATGAATAACTCCAGATTCAAAATACTGAGCTTTTCTTTTGTTCCGTGGACCTTCTGTAAAAGCCCTTTCTTTGTCGTAGGATGAACAACATGCTTTATTCATTTTAGCGGGAAAGGGCATGAAGAAAAGCTATGAATTTTAAACTCACCTCAGCTGAGTGTGAAAACTAAGCCTACTTGTTTTATCCCTAAAAAGAGCATCTAGTTTGTGTGACTGCTTGCAACTCATTGCAAAGGCATGGGTTGGGTTTCTAATAAATATATTCATAAACGCAATTATTTCTAGAACAGTCCTGTGACAACGTCGAGGACATGACCGTAATGAAATCTCCCCCAGAGACGCAAAGGTCAGTTTTATTTTCTCCTCTTTATCCAAAAACCCAACGCAAGAAAAAGGAGTAAAAGCAAATCAAGCTGAGTGTTGTTTTAAGTTACCGGAGGCAACAAGAAAGACCAAACATTGTACGAGTTGCTTTGTTTGAAATTGAAAATGTCTGTTTTTATGATATTGAGTTAATACTGACATTGGAAAGAAGGTCTAGGTGTCGTCAAGAAACTATTTTTGTTTCTCAGACATGGTCACAAATCCATTAGGGGCCGATGGCGTCACGTTGCACGTGTGACGTCTGTGAATGTGATGCATGTGGATGTGGAGTAACTGTCCATGGTGCTGAAACCGCCGCAGCGTCGGGATGCGCCTTCCGGAGTCTCGCAGCATCGATGCGCGCATTTTCTGAGCGCGTATTTATACACTTGAAATCCACAGAAAGGCTCGAAACAGTGTCGGAATGCTGCCCAACGACACCTTCAAGAACCTGGAGGATGGTTTCTATCTGTTAAACTTTTCCAGCAACGAGACGCATAACGGGGATTCTCACGGCAGCAGCGCGATCTTCATCTCCTTCATCTATTCCGTAGTGTGTCTGGTGGGACTCTGTGGGAACTCGATGGTGATTTATGTGATCTTCAGGTATGCGAAGATGAAAACTGCGACGAACATCTACATTTTGAACTTGGCGATCGCGGATGAGTTACTCATGTTGAGTGTGCCTTTCCTAGTCACCTCTTCTTTACTTCACCACTGGCCCTTTGGTTCTCTCCTGTGTCGATTGGTTTTAAGTGTTGATGCCATTAACATGTTCACCAGCATCTATTGTCTGACTGTGTTGAGTATCGATCGCTACATCTCTGTGGTGCATCCCATCAAAGCAGCCCGGTACCGGAGACCCACCATCGCCAAAATGGTCAACTTGGGGGTCTGGATGTTCTCCATCCTGGTCATCCTACCCATCATCATCTTCTCCACCACTGCACCCAACTCGGACGGATCGGTGGCTTGCAACATGCAGATGCCTGAGCCCGAGCGTCGGTGGATGGCTGTATTTGTGATCTACGCCTTTCTGATGGGCTTTCTCTTCCCTGTCATTGCCATCTGCATGTGCTACATCCTCATCATAGTGAAGATGCGGGTGGTCGCCTTGAAAGCGGGCTGGCAGCAGCGCAAAAAGTCCGAGAGAAAGATCACGCTGATGGTGATGATGGTGGTGACGGTGTTTGTGATCTGCTGGATGCCTTTTCATATCGTGCAGCTGGTCAGCGTGTTCGTCCAGCAGCACAATGCCACCCTCAGTCAGCTGGCTGTGATTTTGGGATATGCCAACAGCTGTGCCAACCCCATCCTGTACGGATTCCTGTCGGACAACTTCAGACGCTCCTTCCAGAGGATTTTATGCCTCCGCTGGTGGGATAACGCCACGGAGGAGCCCATAGATTACTATGCCACGGCTCTGAAGAGTCGAGGATACAGTGTGGATGACTTTCAGCCGGACAATCTTGAATCGGGCAGCACGTACAGGAATGGCACCTGCACATCCAGAACTACAACGCTGTAGGACTCGGTATTACAGCATAAAGACTTGTTTTGTTATCTGTTGTAATTGCAGTGTGTGTTTTGTGTTGAAATGTATTGGTAAGACTTCATAATAACGTTCGTTAATGCCATTATTAGATTATATAAAGCTAAATCAGAAGTTAATGTGCATTTTTGCCTATATGAATGTGCATGAACTTTTATGCACATTATATAATGCTTTGAATGGCTTATTAATGAAAGTTATTATAAAGTGTGTCGATATGGGAAAAATGTGTGACGTACAGATAAAAAAAAGAAATATCCACAGCCAAATATTTAGTTGTTTAATTTGAAATGGAATAAAACCTGGGGAAATCATTCGCACTCAGTGTATTATGTGGTAAAACTAGATTTGTATTTTCCGAAGGAAGTTTGCATGCAGTGCTTGCAAAGCAGGATCAAAACAGAGTTACAGTTTTGGGATTTTATGTTTTGGTTCTGTGCACAGAAATGAAATCAGAACCGCCTTGCATTGTCATTATATTAAGTATGCAAATATATGCAAGAAAGAAGACCAATCGCAGTGCAGTATGCAAATATGACCACCGCAGTCATTGAAGTTTTGAGTAGCACGATCCTGTCGATTTTAGTCAGTGACTTTTTTTTTACATTTAATGTTACATTCTTAAAAAAAAAAAAAAAAAAAAAAAAAAAAAGTGTTACGTTGCCAAAAAAAGAGACTGCACTTTTTTTTTTTACATGCATTGGCACAAGTTGAATTTCAATTAGCCTATATTTCCAGTGAAAGCATTGTAATAATTATAAAGACGGTTCTGAAAGTTCACTAAACCTAAATGTTATGTGTTTGATTGTAAACCTAATCCTAATAGTGAAGGTGAGATATCAAATCTGACCTGAAGCCTGCGAGAAACGTTTCCTTTGACTGCTGTAGCTACTTGTTTATGCTGCTGCAGGGAATATGTCTAATACAAAGCTGATTTATGGCTATCCTTAGTGTAAGTCAGTGCGTTGATTTATTCAGTCATGTTTATAATTTATGTATATGTACTTTTTAATTGTGAAATATTAACAAACAAACCTCACATGATCCCATTTTAGGTAAATGTTGAAATATATGCTTAAATCATAATTACTCTATTTTCTTTATTAAAGGTGCACTTAATATTTTTTGTAAAATATATTTCTATAAATTAATAAAAGGACAAACAATCTATTTTAAATGACTTAAAAATACATCTGCTGCGTGATACTGCAACCACATTGCTTATCAGTAGTTCAAGTCGACTGCCATATTGGCCTGAATCTTGTAAACACAAAATTCAGAGCGCGAGTGTAAAGCTGCTGTAAGCGATTTCAGCGCCTTTCGCGGCACCAAACGGAACTGCACAATAATAACTAACCTGACTAAACTCACACCGGAGCCACGCGTCAGCGGTCAGATTCTCCTTTTTTGCTGTTTACAAGCAGTCCCAAAAACAAGTATGATCTCACGTCACGCCACGGACATCTATTTCAGCGATATTTGTCAGATAATAAAGCCATTTACGTGTGGTACTCAAGAAACGACCGCCGCGTACAGCAACTTAAACATCCGTCTTTATTTATATAACTCTTCAATTAAAAATACACGTATGAAACTTTCATGTTGTGAAACATAGAAATATATAATTAGAAAACACATCCAATTGCAATATTAACACAATATCTTCTACAGTTCTTACATCTCCACTTGGGTGCATTTAAATATCAGCTATGAAAGAGTAAACAAATACAGAGTACGCTTCTCATAAATCTAATTACCGTCGATGTGACCTAGATATGATTTCCAAATCAACATCGGAATAAAGACCCTGATTTCAACTGTGAGACGAAATGGCAAATGAAATTCAAAGGCAGTAATTACACAGCACTCTTGTGACTCCAGACCTCACACCCAAATGTTCTGAGAGAGGAATATCTTGCAGTAAGCACCCTCTGTAGTCTGCATGTGTCACGTTGAATTATCTTTTACATTTGCACAGTCTCTCCCACTTAGGTTTCCTCTTTTTCATTCACCTTCTCCATGGAGCTGGATCCATTCAGAGCCACAGCCTCCGCCTTCCTCCGGGCCAGTTTTATGGATCTCCTCCTCAGGCAGCCTTTCACGATGGCCGCCACGATCACCAGCAGCACTATGAAAATCAGCAGAGCTATAATCGCAGGTACTATGATATTTGAAATGTCTCCAGCGCTCTTGTCAGTATGCACAACTGTCTCATTTATTCTGGCATCATCAGGCAGAGACGTTGGTTGAGTTAGCATAGATTTGCCCCTGTTTATGTTTGAATATTCATTGTTTTTCAGATTGGTGGTGGCCGGCTTTGACGATCCATTACAAATGCCATCGCCATTGTACGAACATAGACATTGGTAAGAGCCTTCTGTGTTCCGGCATCCGTGCTCGCATGGTTTGGATTCTTTACATTCGTTTACATCCACACAGTTTCCAGATGCGTCCCTCCTGTAGCCTTTTTGGCACTCCTGGCAGAGTTGCGATATATTCACGTTTTTGCCGCCGACCAGAATCCAAACTAGATCTTTGGAGCATGTCAGATTGAACCTGGTACCAGAAAGGCAAACAATCTGACGTGTATACGGATCATTTGATGGCTCAATCATGTCATGTGTGCTGAGTATTTCTGGACGAGGACATGCCAGCTTGACGTTTCGTTTGCAAATGAAAGGATGTTCATGTCTGCAGGTGGTATCCTCAAACCCATTGCTTTTTGCACCAGAGTCACTGTATTCCACTGAAAGCAGCCCACAACGAAGATTTGCGCAAGTAAACTGAGGTGTGGTTTTCCAGGTTTTAACATCAGATTGAGTGCTTTTGTCCACCGTCCAGAAGAATCCTTTAAGAGGCAAATGCTGTTCAACACAAATGCCTTTATCCTTCTTTAGTCCAATCCAAAACGACGTGGTGGTTTTGCTATTCATATCCCAGATTGTTTTCAGAATCTTGTCCATTTCCTTCTCATTTGGAATGTTGGTCAGGAAACTTCCAGGTTTGCAGTAATTCTGAGCATTTTCGAATGAGAGTTTGTTCAAATGAACAGTGTAGGATGATTCGAGCAAACAACGTGCCATGTTGAGGAAGCTCACAAGATATAATCCCGTCCAGAGCTCCATGTCTGCACGCTGACTGGAACTAAATGAAACTGTCTGCTTTCTTAGCTGCCCCTGTGAGGTCCTCCCAAGACAACAAGCACAGGAAGTCTGTTCAGCCTTGATACAGCCGTTCACTTCCTCTTGGGTGGTGGTGCTGCTGAAGCAAAACAATCGCAACTATGAACAAAATCGGTTGTTGGTGAAACAAAAGCTCGCGTAATACACAAACTCCCACAGCAGAGTGATAGATGAGCTCAAACTGATGGGTAAAACCTATGTTCCTTGGCACAGTATCAGTTAAATCCAAGCATGGATCAACAACACCCATTACCTCCTTGAAGGTTTTAGATTTCAATACCTTGGAAACATCATAACCGCCTATTCTAGCATTCTCTCATAAAGATATGTGGAACACTGGACAAGGACTTTTCCTATTTATTTCACTTGCTCATTGTGTCTGTAACAGGATTCTTTGACAAAACAAACTCTGGGAAAAAATTCCCGGAAGCATCGCTCATTGCATTTGGGAATGCGCTTTACAGTAGTCCTATACCTCTGTTTTACATGTCACACTTAACACTGTCAGATTCGAATGCGTGTTGATTGACCTCAGTGTGTGTTTTCAAGGGCTCACGTGGGACTAATGCGGTGTTGAGTGTCCCATGACTAACACAGTATTATTCTGTCCTTCTAACAGGCCGCTTCATGACGGACCAGCAGATGCTTCCTGGAGGAAATGTCAATGAATGGCAGGAAGTGAGGTTGAAGGGGGCACTTGATTTTATGTTCTACAGTCTGGAGGGTCAGGGGGTGGAGAATAAGGACAGGAAATGGAATTATGAGTAAGAGGAAAAGGAGTTACCAGTATGCCAAGAAAGAACAAAGAACAAGAAGTTGAAATGAAGGTGATACAGGTGTTTTGGGAGAGCTCTGATGTTTTGTGATTGTGAGCCAACAATTTACAATCAAACCAGCCTTTAAAAGAGAGGTATGCTATTGCTTTTCTAAGGGAACAATTTTGCTGGTCACTCCACCCACCAGTCACCCCTAAAAACACCCTAGCAACGCCCTAACAACATAGCAATGTCCTTAAATGCACTAAAGAACACCTCAGCAACATTTTAGATTGACTTTTTGAATCCTATAAATTATAATAAAAAAAAACAATAATAAAATTATACGTAATTTATATATTCATACATACATACACATATATATATATATATATATATATATAATAAAGAGATAATTAAATAATAATACCAAATGTAATATATGAATATAAATACTTTATTATGTTTATGCTAATTTGTTATAATTAAAAATTATAATATAATATACATTTCAATAATTATATTTATATATATAATTTTTTATATTGACTTTTTATGTTTGTTGCTGATTTGATATTAGAATTAATAAATGAATAAAATAAAAATGTATATTTAAGTAAATAAAAAAGAGAATATAATAAAATTATATTTACTATATATACACACACACACCTTTTTTAAA
Source organism: Tor tambroides (assembly GCA_021397915.2). NCBI lineage: Eukaryota > Metazoa > Chordata > Actinopteri > Cypriniformes > Cyprinidae > Tor > Tor tambroides. The sequence goes on from JAFVLL020028420.1 coordinate 12,308, forward strand.
CTTAGTCTCAGTTTAACAATGTTCTCAGAAAATTTGTTACACAATACAACACTGTTATTTAGTAGGTGGCATGTGTGCATTTATAAAAATTCCATATGCTCTAGTACTGAATTCCTCCTACGGCACATCTTGAAGGAAGACAACTAGTGAGTCATGATTAATTAAAAGTAGGTTTGAAAGATACAGCCCATGGCAATATTGAATGCCAAGAAATGTTAAACTGTTAACTTAAAAAAAAAAAAAAAGTAGCTTGAAGCTTATCAGCTCCAGACAGCTTACATCGTAACAACACTGCTGACATCAACAACTTACAGTTGCATTGCCGGTTAGTGCTGGTCTAGATGGTGGATCAGCACTGGCATGCTGTGCAACAGCTGGTGAGGCTAGTCAACCTGCTGTTTAAGTAGACCAGCACCAAAACACAACATATGCTGGTCTTTTGAGCAGGAAACAGAGTCCTACATCAGCTAATACAAGCACCTGGCTGGATTGACTTGACAGGTGTGTAGTTTCACCTTCATTTCACCATCAAAACATGTAATTGAGCACATTATGTTATAATATTTAGAAGGATGTCAGTGTGACACATGTTGTAGGATGGAAAAAATAGCTGGTTTAGACATTTGCATATTTTAAACACAACCTGTCTAATACCATGGGTACAATGTCAGACTAAAAACTGCAAAAGTCTCTGTTTATTCTCATTGCTGTCTAGGAGAAGCATTAAAGTAAACTTTTTGGCATTTTTCTTTCGTACAGATCTCGGTATCCTGTTGTGGAACGTAAATTCTTGGGAATGACAGGTTTTTTCCCCAGTCTAAGTAGGAAACATTTTTTAACAAATTTTCTTTCTTTCTTTCTGAAATGTTTTTGTTCAATTTAACATAAATTCAAATTTATTTAGATTTTAGTTTTATAATTCTGAATAACTCTTGATTTTAAAGGCTGAAAACATTTTTATATTTATTTGTTTATTAAAATTTGTTTATTTATATGTTCATAATTGGTCATTTTTGTAGCATGTAAATTAAAATACAGCATGAGATTGTAGCTTCATGAAGCCTTTTTGTGTTTATATATGAAATATACATTCTGTTTTTATTCATGTATTATTCAGTTTCAGTTTTATTTTACCCCATATTACATGTTCGTGTTTGCTCATTTCATGTAAATAATAAAAAAAACAGCATGATTATATGATTATTATATCTTCATGAACATAATTGCTCTTGATTTCAGAGGCTCTTTAAGAGTCATCATGTTTATTGTCTCAGTATCAGCACTGTGTGAAAATTAGATCAGTGTTCTCGCAGAAAATCTGTTACACAATACAGCACTGTTCAGTAGTAGGAGGAAAAAGAGCCAGTTTAGTCACTGCACATTTACACAAGCTGTCTACTAGCATGTGTGCAATGTCAGGCCAAGGCTTCAGAGTAAAGCCAGAAACTCTTTGCAAGTACTTTCAAGCCAAGTACCGATGCATTGCAAAGCATCCTGTTGTATACTGTACATACTTCAAGTATGTTTTTAGGGTGGTAACAAACCTCAGTAGTCAACTGGCTGCAAAAGAAGACAGTCTGCATTAATGCCGGTTATATTTAGTGCCCTGTATGGCAGGACTAAAAAAGTGGTGCATTATTAATTCTGACACATTTCCAAATGTACTTGCATAGAGCACTATTCAAATCTAACACATTACTGTCTGCATGTGAGGCACTAATGTGAGACTCTTTAAATCTAGCAATTCGCTTTCATTTAAGCAATTAAACAATCGCAGCGCTCCTAATGGACTGACTAATAACTTTTCTTTAAAATTCATTTAACCACTTTGACTTTGAATGTCAAAAGCTTTTACAAGCAGCTTTATAAGTTAGATGGGGGCATCTGAGGAAGCCAGTACAGCGCAGCACTAATCACTGGGCAATTTAGAGCTGTCACTCAAACATGTTTCTTTCATGATTCAAAAACAGCCATTTCAATTTCACAAAATGTAACTACATTAAAAAACATCCCCACAGGATTAATATTCCCACCGGATAAACACTCCACATGTCTTTCACGTGGACCCATAAAACAAGTAGGCAGATGCAGACCAAGATAAAGATGTGCCTCGCTTTCTTCTAAAGCTGTAAATCAAAAGCGAGCCGTCTAACGTTGTGTATCACGATACACCTTGATCCTTCGCTAGTGAAACACTTGATAGATGTTGATGAGTCAAAGCAAATCCCTGTGGTCTCATTATACGTCCACTGAAAGCCTCTCCCAGGTTTGATGTTTGATCAGTTGAGCGGCCTTGCATTTGATTGTTTTCTACTTAGACTGGAGAAAAACCTGACATTTCCAAGACAGAATTTGTGTTCTGAGCTCCACAACCAGGTATAGGCATCTAAGAAAAATCACAAATGAGATGTTTCTGTGAGATTACATGAAATAAAAATTAGTATATTAATGTCTATAACCTCATGTGTCTTCAGATTTGTAATGTCTGGTCTCAGATTTGCCTACATACCAAAGTCTACCATTACAAGTCAAATGTTATAATATGAACTCAAAAATTTCTTGTCCAATTCTCTCAAGACCATCTGGGTTATAATGTCAACTTTCTGTATATTTTTCATTTATTTTTCCCTTGTCTAAGTAAAACATTCTATTCTGTGCCTTTTTATTAAATTGTTTTTTCAATTCTAATTTATTTAACATTAAAATGTATTTGATCTATTTTACACTATCTATTATTTATTTGAATATGTTCAAGTTTGGTCATATTTCATTCTTTCTTTTCATTATTTATTATGTAATCTTTTGTTCATTTATTTTTCTATTCAGTTGTTTGTTTACTTATTTGTCTATTAAGCATTAATTTTATATTTATACAGATTTATGTATTTATTTTTAAGTATTTTTTATTATTTTTATTTTATATATTATTTTGAATTTTGTAATTATTATTTTATTATTATTATTTTAGATATGTTCTTGTTTTTTTTATATTTCTATAAACCTGTAAATCAATATATATATGAGATTGTTGCTTCATATTCTTTTTCAGTGGTCAATCTGAAAGCAGCGATTAAACTTAATTTACCAAAACACTTCTGTAACACAGTAGATTGGGGAACACATATTCATTATTAACTAAACGTTTTCCCTCAATAAACTCCTAATTTTCTGCGTATTGATTGTTGTTGTTGTAGTTATGTTTAGGTATTGGGTAGGGATGTACAATATGCTCATGCAGACTAAAGCATTAATATGTGCTTTACAAGTATTAATAAACAGCCAATATATTAGTAATATTCATGCTAAGTGAAGAGTTTTCCCTAATCTAAAGTGTACCAAAACTTCTTACTAGCTTTGCGAAGAGTCCATCTTAAACTCTTTAAGATGAAGCATTAGTCTGTTTTATTTTTCACATCCATCAAACTTTGATTTGAATATCAGAAGTAAACAGGCAGTGATATTTAACTTCAGTGCAGAATAGCTAATCGCCACTCATTTATTCTTAATTATGTTTGAAATGACCCTGTAATTGGCACCTCGGGAGCTTGCAGAAGGCACTGCGTCCAGTCGTGCATCTGAGAAGACTTGAATGAGTCTCGACCTGTCTGAGTTAATTAATACAATATCCAAGCTAATAGGAGAACACACTGTCAGTTCATATTCTCATAACACATGAATAAAATATGGTGACATTTACTGACCTCACCACAAGAGAGGCAATGGTAGAATAAACAGACACATAGTCACCAGAGCTTGTGGAATAGTGTGTAGAGCAAACACACTCATGCTGTGTTAGGACTGAGTGAATAGTAATCGTACTTTAAAGATTTTTATGTTTACTAGTGTTATCTGTCAGAGATATTATTGAAGGCAATCAGAAGTTCTGATTGCCCTCAATAATATCTCTGACAGATAACACTAGTAAACATCAAGACTTTGTATTGTGTCTTTAAAGTAGGCCTAATAGTTGTCATTATTTAAGCACCATCATGTCGTTCCAAACCTGTATGATATTTTTTTTCCTTTCCTTTCCATCCATTTATTTATTTTTGGAAGAATGTAAGCTCTCTTAGACATTTTTTAAAAAATTGTTGTGTTTTTCTGGGAAAGGAAAATCATACAGGTTTTAATTGGAATGAGGCATTTTATTTTTCAGAAATGAAGTTCAGTTTTAGGTGAATCATCACAGATTTTATTTTTGCAATCTATGTTTTTAAAACCTTTGAGGTCTCGCTCTTCTTCTTTTTCCATGAAGCAAGACAGGTTGAAAACCCTGACTGACAGCAACACATTGACACTAGTTTCAGTGATTGACAGCAAAGACCATGCTTCTATGATTCCCGTCAATTACTCTGACAACCAGTTACCATTTGGGGTTCAGTTCATACAGCACATAACCAAAATCATTCTCAGAATTCAGCTGGGAATCTTGAAAATTAAAGGGAGTCACTCTGATTATATACTTTTGTTGTCAATCTTTTTTTTAAGCAGAGTGCATATGAACAGACTCCAAAACTGATTCAGGACTGAGTGCCACCAATTACGATAACTAATGGTAAAGATGTAGTTTTAAAAATCGTTCTGAATTTAAAAGAATACAGTCCACAACTATAATGATTCTTTTTCAGCCGATGAACGATAAAAACATAGACCTAGTCCGGTTAGACGCCATATTGAATTTAACACGGGTGAAAACGAGGCTGTGAGGGATAGATTTACAATGGCATACACTGCACAAAAAATCCTAGATCACATACTCTTCACAACTCATAAGTTTAAAACTGTTTTATGTAGTTTTTGTTTACTGGAAGTTTTATTTCTTCTTCCTCCGGAAAGACGTTTCGTAAGCTGAACAATATCATGCGTTGGTGTGGACGCTAGTTGTCCTTCTTTGTGTTCTTTAACCAGTAATCTGCAATCGACTGCAGTGGATTTTGGTTTTCAGTGTGTTTAAGTGTGCAATTTAAAGAGAAAAGGAAAAATTAAAGTGGATGGTTCAAGCAGAGATAATTGAACTGTGTTTCCTCATGCAGACAGACCAACAACTGGCCTGCGCTATGGATTGTTGGAGATTTGATACAAACTCTGGGGATAATTCACGAGCCAGTTAAAACATTGTTCCCTGCCATCTTTCCCACAGAGGTTTGTGGTTTAATTTGTTGTTTTCTCTCTGAAGTCTGTGTCTTCTCTCAGCATGCTAAGTGATGATTTGTTTCTGCACCAGAATGTGTCTTGACAATGGCATACGGTACTCTGTTACACAACTGTGACGCTCAAGTTCAGGTCGTGCTGATTGTTTTGATATTTGAGGGAAGCGGGAAATTTCCTGACCCCGACCAGGGTGTAGATCGTTCTGCTTATCCAAAGAAAACGCGTCTCCTCTTTGCAAATTGCAACTGTAATTACAACGGAAGAGATAACAAATCTGAGCTTCTATAAATCCTGACGTTTGCATGTTAGAGGGCCACAGGAAAAGTGTTTAAGCCCATGGGGATTTCCACTTAATGCAACGGGAACTCCGCTGCCATGTTGCTGACTTCCGCGTAACCGAAAAGAGCAAGACGGCGAAAGACGCCCACAGATTTGAAACGCTGCTATTTATAGCATCTCAACTCCATGACGATTAAGGTTGGATATTTAATTAAAGTTCAGTGCCTTGCTGCTTCCCTCAGAGTCAGTGTTTGCTAGGTGAACAGAAGGCTAGAAGAGATGATGGAACAGTGCTATAAACCATTATCAGAGCACAGAATCTTGATATTTACTTTGATTAACATCCTCCTTCAAAATCCCATCACGTTGCAATTCATTGCCCCAGAATATCTCCTGGTTTCGTTGGAGGATGTGAGTCAAAGCGGAAATGAATGTCAAAAACTCCAATAATAAAAGTATTGAGATGTTTTTTCTCTCACCGCCTTTTGAAAGATGATTGCTAATTTTTCTTTACATACATTGGAAAATGGCTAGTAAGAAACTGCTAGTAAATTTCACAAATAATTACAAAGAAATGCAATTATCATTGAATTTAATGTCAAATTTTGAAGTAGAAAGACTCAAATGTGACCCTGGACCACAAAACCAGTCATTAGGGCTGGGTATCGAGTTCGATACTTTTTAGGCACCGACCGAATTGCCTCGATACCACCGAGTATCGAAAAACGTCTTGTCGTTCGGTACCAAATTTCGATACCTAAAGGGTTAATCTCATCAACGTCAGTGAGGCAATAAGCCTGCAGCACTAGGTGTGTTTGACTAGAAGCGACGCGGCGATGATTGATCAGTGTTTGACATCCGCGAGAGCGATTCGAAAGCGTACAGAGCAGTCTACTCTCTATATCGCGCGGTTGTGTTTATTACACACAGACTGAAGCGCGCGTGACGCTCACGGTGATTTCAGCGTCTGCCGTCTAAATGAGGACATAAACACATGAACAACATCTCCAGAACTTCTCTGAGAGTCACTCCATGAGCATTTTACCATTTATTTGAGTAAAACTAGCGTCATATCATACACACACAGAACTGTAAAGCTATTCACGGCAACCCGTCAAAATAAACGTTTGGTTTAACTTGGAAGACACTGGGGCAGAAATATATTAATATTGTTCAGCAGAATGTACATACTGCTACTACTAGGCTACTATTTAAATGATTAAAACTATTTTTTAAAAGTAAAGATCACACAACATTTCTTCAATGTTTTAATTTTATAGTAAATTTTTGTTTTCCAAAATAAATAAAGTTTGATTTCCAATCATTTAAAAGAGAAATTAAGTTCATGTTTTATGCCTTCATTTGAAAACCAGATACAGAACACAGAATTTCTGAGGAAAAATAAAACATTTCATAAGGCTATTTTAAGAATAAATTTGAATAAACTTAGTTTTTATGCATTCAAATAATTAGATATACTACAACACAGAATTTAATAACAATAAAATGTATGGTGAAAGAAAATAAAACACCCACTTATGAAAGTGGATAAAGATTTTCAATTTCTTGAAGTCTTTAACAACCTAGAATAAATGAATAGAAATGAAGATTCTGTCTGAGCTATGCGTTTTAAAACGAACAAATACTAGTGTAAACTGAAAACTATTTGAGCTTTATTAAAATTATTTGCACTGATTTATTGTGTTGGATATATTTTGCTCCTTTGTGTAGTGTCTCAGGAGATGAGTCTTTGAGTCTGTATCAATGTCAACAAGCTGAAAAAAATAAAACCAAAGTGTTTTGAGATAATGTAATCTTGTTAAGGAAAAAGTATCGGAAAAAGTATCGTTCAGGAACCGGTATCGAACTCAAGGTATCGATATCGAAAATTTTTGAACGATACCCAGCCCTACCAGTCATAAGGGTAAATTTTTCAAAATTGAGATTTATACATCATCTGCAAGCTGAATAAATAAGCTTTCCATTGATGCATTGTTTGTTAGGAGATACAATTATTTGAATATCTGGAATCTGAAGGTGCAAAAAAGTCCTTAGCAATGCATATTACTAATCAAAAATTATTTTTAATATATTTACGGTAGGAAATTTACATAATATCTTAACCTCTTAACTGTCACCCGTCCACCCTGTGGGACGCTTAAGTTTACTTCACTATATTACAATAAATCCTGATCTAATCATGACAAACTCTATATCGTTGGAAAGGTCTAAGACTCCTAAATAGATATTTTACCACTTTTTTTGTTAAAAAATTATGTAGGAAAATTATTAGATTAATTTATGACAAGAGTGCACCTAAAAAATCTACATCATAACAGGAGTTCTGACCTTTGTCACAGACCATCTTCTTAGTTGCCTTTTTCCCTATCACGCTTTAGAAATCATAAGAAATTATATATCAATTGAAAACTTAAAATCTCAAAATTCATGCTTTGAAACCCATTTTAAAATCAGACATTGCATTACCATGGAAATGGTACATAAATATCATGTTACAAAATGTTTTCGTTCATGAATTATAAAAATTTAAGTTTGGATAGTGCACTATAATGTCTATGTTCAAAACTGTGAGTGACAGTTAAGGGGTTAATGGAACATGATATTTACTTAATATCCTAATGATTTTTGGCATAAAAGACAAAGCGATAATTTTGACCCATACAGTGTTTTTTTGGCTATTGTTATAAATATACCCCTGCTACTTATGACTGATTTTGTGGTCCAGGGTCACAAATAGTAATTTCTTGTGTAGCATACTCCATTAATCCTTATTTTACGTATTTATTTACTCATTTTTACAGTATATGGTTCAATGTGGAATCACACATTCCCCAAATAAAGAGATCCATTTTATTGGAGAAAAAAAATGCTTTTTAAACAGTATTATTTTGGGTGAAGAATCAAAGCACAGTATAGTTTAACTCTGCAGGCCAGGGAAACCTTGAAAGCACACAATGCTAATGTTTTCTGTACAATTTCAATATTATAGTCTAAAACCTCTTAATCTTTGTGTTTAACTTGTCAGTCATTGCTACTGGTTGGGAAGGTTTCTAGAAAGAAATGTATTCAGACACATGAAAGGACGGGGATGTTTTAAATAACGTGTAAATGGCAGGTTAACAGTGACTGATGGGAACCTTTCATTATAAAGATTGCTTTGATCTGTCGGTATTGTGCACCCTTGTGCATGAAACATTTGCATTTATGTTCAGCCAGCAGATGACACATCAAACAAATGAAAGAGGAAAATGGCACAGCATTAAGAGAAGTGGGAAAAAAGTTAATGATTAAAGAGCACAAAAATTCAAATTGTCAAATATTATTATATTTATACAAATGAAAGCTTTTGTGAACCTTGATGGACATACAGTATTTGTATGCTTTTATGATTTCATGTTTTTAGTGCATCATAAATTATGTTTATCTATGTGACAACTTGCCCCATTTAGTGTGGCAACATGTCCTGGTCCTTTATTGACTGATTGACTGATTGATTGTAGTCGAGGTTTATACCAAAGTAACCTACATGTACATTTTGGTACACTGTAATGGTGACAAAGTTTGGAAAGGACTCTTCTTATGGGATTTGAGAGCAAGGACAGATGCTCCAAAAGAAATGCATCATAGTGACATTTAAACAAAAGCAATTCATTAAAGCAAATGGGAACAAGAGATGAGAAAAATATGCATGTTTACATTTCATGCTATTGCATAACTGTCATCCTTGAAAATGAATTGCAAGAGGTGCAGGTTTTAATCTGTAAACAAATGCTTTTGTTCCTTTGTGAAACACTGTCAGATGACTCTGTGTGCAGCTGCTGGAAAAGAAAAAGATATTCCTTTGTGTTCTAATTGAACTCAGGCTTTTAAAGGAGTGACTACATGATATACACATGACATTTGCTCATATACAGTATAAACCTTGTCCTGCATAATTAAGAATAGTTGCATATGTAATTGAACTCCTGGTGTGAGACTCCAAGTTGATAGCGACGCAGAAAAATCCAGTATCCCTACAGCCTCAAGTGCTTCCCATCTGCGTTCATTTTACCTCTCGCCGGCAGCTTATACAAGCGCACGAAAACTAATTTACAAAGGAATGTAGTAAATTAATGCTTTAAGCGATTGCAATTTCAAATGAATTAACCGGTGACCAATAGGAAGCAACAGCGACAATATTGTTGTGGCAGGCATATTAGATTTATTTAGTGAATTTGTGTGTGAGAGGAATGGCTGGAGGCGAAAGGGGATGTTGTTACCAGTCTGAAGATAATGAGAAATAAACAGTTTTGACATATTTGTGTAAAATGTCAAATATAATCAGAAATCTGTGGCATCTCTGCTCAATTAAACACTGCAGATCACTGACTTAATCAGAATTTAATCATGAATGTAATAAATGTAAAATTAAGTGAGGATTATGCTTTAAAAAAATGAAATAAAAAATAAACTTAAATCAAGATCCATTTATATTATTCAAACAGAGCATCCGATCAAAAGATCTCTGTTTACCAAATCTGCATTTATTTGACAAAAGATACAGTAACAGAGTAATATTGTGAAATATTATTACAATTTAAAATAACTTTAAATATATTAGATTTTTTTATATATTTGTTTGAGAAATGCATTAATCTTGAATGTACTATATCAGTCTTATCGTCAAATGCATCCAGTATAATGCAACAAATAACTACACAAATACTGTACAGTATTATTCTGTTGTTACTAAAAGCTTCCATGAACACACAGATGTAGTTCCCTAAGTAAGAGCACTTGCACCCTCCAAACATACTATAAGCATCTGGCATTGTTCGCCCTCTCTCTCAGTATTGATCAGTCCTTTTCTCCAAGTGATGCTAATGGATTTTCTTGCTTTTTAAGTCTGCTTAATGGCAACCTCCATTCACAGAGCTCCATCTCAGGGTAAATCAGGGCCATTCCTCATGCTGAAGCGTTTATTATTCTGGAAGTTTGAGTGAGTTGAAATGGACCACTCTTTTATTAAAATGTTGCTTTTGGTTTAATCACATATGGAGTTTCCTCAAGTAATGCAGTGATGTCATATACCTTAAATGCTGGTCCTTTTCAGCAGCAAAATAAATCAGAACACAACTGGAGCAAAATATGATTTTTTCAGATCCAGGAGAAAAAAGTTGCTCTTTCATTACCGTTAGACTTGATTAATTTTTGGATTTCAAACTTTATTTTAGGTCATATTTTATGTATGCATCAGCTTAGTTTCAGGTGTTTCTCTAAAATTCTTTGGGAGAATTAGAAATATAATATTGCACAAATACAAACAGAAATAATAAATTAAGGATCAAGAGTCAAAAAAATTATCTGGATTATGACACACACACACACACACACACACACACACACATTCTTCTGTTCTGACCTTGGAAACTTGCAAATATGAGCATGTTTATTAAGTTATTAAAAAGTCTCTCTTTTCTTCTCCTACTGGCCATGAATCTGAAACACCCTGTTCCATTCAGCTCTTGTGTTCCTTGAGTGCTCCAGCTTTAATGTCAGATGTCATGTTGATAAGACTTATCTCTAAAGTGCTTCTGTCGGTGGCTGTTGCTCCAGTCACATTCTGGATGCTATTTTCCTTTGCAATTATTAAATTAAAGCAGATATGACTGGTGTTGTGGTGTGGTTGAACAGTTTACATCACTTCTTTGGCTGGAGGCAGTATGTACTAAACAACTTCAGAAGAAATTTACCATTGTAGATTTGAGCCTCGACTTTGGCATCAGTAAAATGAAAATAAAATGCATGCATTTACATGCAATAATGCATTATTGGGTAATTAATTGTTAAGTATTTCTATAACTCCATATAGATATTGTTACAAAAAGTGATTTTAATCCAGGGATGCACCTCAATATACTGTACCATTTCCACATTACCACATCTTTTTCTCACCTCTTCCAATGTAGAATTTTTGACATGTCAATGACTTATGGGTCAGATTAGTGAATCCTTTGGCAAATTTGTTTGATGTCTTTACCTTTTCATGCACAAAAAGCTGCATCATTGGTGTTGACTAGGCACAGACGCTCACACACACACACACACACACACACACACATATCTATTACCAAGGTGACTCTGTGCTTTAGGGGCTTGTATCTGTGTCCACTGAGCAATAATGAAGGCCATAACTCCAAATTACCCCCAAAGGTCATCTGTCTGGCGGGTGGCTGGAGTTCTGCAGTGTTGCGTTCACAGACAAAAGCTCTTCTCCATGTCCACTGATCAATAATGAGCCAGTTCTGTCACAATGTCTGAACCATTCAGCGTGTTAAGAACATATTATTGCTTTTCACACTTGAAATATTTCTTCCTGGGTCACTCCATGGCAAAGCGAATGCTGGGTTATCTTTTACTATGGGGCCATTGAATGCTTGAATCTGATTGGCTGACGAACGTTCTAAGGTGTGCAATTATTTTCAGGGAAACGCACGGCGAATGTAGTTCCAGGCAGCTCTTAATCGCATTACATCATGTCTGTATCACTTCACCAAATGATTTTAGTTATTTCAAAGGTCCTTACAGCCCAAAACAGCAAAATAATAATAAAAATATATTTAATTTATATAGCGCCTTTCCCAAGCTCAAGGACACTTTACAAAAGCAGTAACACAATGGACAGTCATTTCACAGTCACAAACAGGCAGTTCAGATAATCAAATTAAGTTGGACAGTAGACATTTGCTCAGTCCAGAAACAAAATGAAACAAAAGAATGCAGTTGCATATCATGAAACAGCAAAGACACATAGAAACAACATAGCAACACACAACATAGAAAATGGTCAGTATTAACAAACAAACAGACAACATAAGCAGCAAATGCAAGACCGATTCACATAACAAAAATACTTAGAAAAGCATTACAGCTGGTAGTGCAGTAGTTGGAAAGAGTCTAAAGAAACATAATTATGACTGGTAGTATTGAGTAAACAAGTAGGCTTTAAGTTGTGATTTAAATTCAGAGAGTGAGGTAATTGTCCTTAAGGCTAGTGGCCGAGAGTTCCATAGCTCATGAGCCATGACAGAAAATGACCTGCCACCCACTGAAGATAGACAAAATCTAGGTACAGTCAGAAGATTACACCCTGAAGATCGAAGTGATTGAGATGGAATGTAAGGAGAAAGTAGGTCAGAAAGGTAAGAAGGAGCAAGGCCATTGATTGATTTAAAGGTAAGCAGAAGAATTTTATAAATAATGCGAGATGACACGGGTAGCCAGTGGAGGTCAATAAGACAGGTATATTAATATGGTTGCAGCAGAATTTTGAATGTATTATAAGCGAGAAATTGAGTGTGCTGGTAAGCCAGCAAAAAGAGCATTACAGTAGTCGGTGCGCGATGTAATAAAAGCATGCACTAATGATTCTGCATCTTTTAGGCTGACATAAGAACAAAGTTGGGCTATATGGCAAAGATGAAGAAATGCAACTTTGGAAAGTTTATTAATATAAACATCTAGGGTTAGTGAAGGATCAAGAGTAATAACCAAATTTCTAACGGTGGCTGATGGAAAAATTGTTGTAGCATCAAGGTTAAAGCTGGGAACATTAGTTATATTTTTTGTTAGAGTTGGGGGGCCAGTAATTAAGATTTCAGTCTTGTTCAAATTCAAACTTAGAAAATTGGAATTTAGCCAAGTCTTTAACTCATTAACACACAAAGATAGTGACGTGGTTTGGTGGATAGAATCTGGATGGCAAGGAGTATATATCTGAATATTGTCAGCATAACAGTGATAATGAATGAATGAATGAATGAATGATGCATTTATATAGCGCTTTATTGTGTATTTCCGTACACCCAAAGCGCTTTACAATCATGTGGGGGGTCCCTCCTCGACCACCACCAGTGTGCAGCATCCACTTGGATGATGCGACGGCAGCCACAGGACAACGGCGCCAGTGCGCTCACCACACACCAGCTACAGGTGGAGAGGAGAGAGAGTCATAGAGCCAATCAAGTGGATGGGGATTATTAGGAGGCCATGATAGACAAGGGCCAGTGGAGGGAATTTGGCCAGGACACCGGGGTTACACCCCTACTCTTTACGAGAAGTGCCATGGGATTTTTAGTGACCACAGAGAGTCAGGACCTCAGTTTAACGTCTCATCCGAAAGACGGTGCTTTTTACAGTATAGTGTCCCCGTCACTAGCACTGGGGCATTAGGACCCACACAGACCACAGGGTGAGCACCCCCTGCTGGCCTCACTAACACCTCTTCCAACAGCTACCTAGTTTTCCCAGGAGGTCTCCCATCCAGGTACTGACCAGGCTCAGCCCTGCTTAGCTTCAGTGGGCAACCAGTCTTGGGCTGCAGAGTGATATGGCTGTGGCAAATGAAAACCATAATGAAAACCATAGCGACGAATAATATGTCCAAGAGGCATAATGTAAATAACAAACAGTAATGGACCAAGAACAGAGCCCTGGGGAACACCTTGTCTAAGTAGAGCAGTGGGGGATTTATAATTGTGCATAGTAATGTAGTATTGTCTATCAGTAAGAAAGGAAGTGAAACAAGATAAAGCAGCACCTGAGACACCTATGAAAGGCGAGAGAGCAGTAACTTGTGACAGACAGTATCAAATGCTGAGCTGAGGTCGAGTAATAGGAGAATGGAAAGATTACCTGAGTCACCAGAAAGTAACAGATCATTAACCTTTACTAAAGCAGTTTCAGTACTGTGATGTGAACGGAAACCAGATTGAAATATGTCAAACTGTTCAGTGAGAGCTAGAAAGAACCAAAACCCACAACGACACTGGCCAAACAAATAAATATAGTAAACAAAAGGATAAAAACGACAGATAATGTCTATGTTTTTGCTACAAAATTACGTTTTATTATGTACAGAAAGCACATACTATATCTCTCCCGCTCTCTCTCCCTCACAGACGCACGCACAACACGCACTAATGTTGTTAGCGCTGCTCTGACGATTTTATCAGTAACATAGATTAACAACTTAAAAACTACATGACTTCTCACAAGCGAGGTAACAACAACGGCGCTGTTCGTGAAGAAAATGAACTTAAAGTTTCACTATAACTAGAGACACTATTGAGAGACGCACAGACTGACAGAGGTAATCTCGCTCTCTCTCTCTCTCTCTCTCTCTCTCTAAAAACTTAGTTATTGACTGCATTATTAGTCTGCTATCAATGGCTCAAGCCTCCGTTACTAGGTTTAAAATGACGTTTTGGAATTAGCAACGGAGGCATTGGATGAGATGCGGAAGAAATAATCCTACTCACAATAGCGATTTAAGGAGAAAAACCGGACAAATGCCTTGAAATACATCATTTGAACGATGTCTTGAGGTGTGGTAACCGTAGTATACGCGGAATAATTGACTTTCGGGCTGTTGAATTCTTATAAAATAACGCACACACCTCGGGTGTGCGTTATTTTCTAAGAATTCAACGGCCCGTCGTCAATTATTCCGTTTATCCCGTTTATACCGCATCACACTGCTCATAATTTACCCAGAGTTAACACTTAATCCTGGGTATTGATAAACTGAAGTTGCACAGTGTACATTCCCAAACCCTGGGTCAATGTTCTTATTTTGCATATTTGCATGTCAATAGGGGTTTTCTAAACACCACTTTTAAAAAAACAAGTAGGCTACTAAAGTATAGGCTACTGGGTGATTCTATCATTGCAGGTACATTTGGTGTCCAAAATCATTATTTTTTCCGCTTTTTTCAAATGGTTATATTTTTAAATATTTTAATATCCCAGCAACATACTTCTGCAAGATGTCTGTTAAAGATCTTTTGATCTGGAAAGCATGCTGTCTACAAACGTCTGACAGACTCTTTCAGATGTCAGTTTTACATACATTCTAAATCATAAACATCTTAAAGACATCTAATAGACGTCTTTTTGACATCTAAAAGGAAATGTCCTATAGACGTATTGCAGATGAGCAAACACTCTAAAAAAATACATCTTGCAGATGTAAATGCAGATGTCAAATAGACGTATCCAAGATGTACTTGTGCTATCAGGAATGTTACTCATTGTCATGGATCGCAAGATGTTACAGGCCATAACAATATATTTTATATAACTGAAAATCATGATATCTTGTTGTCTGAATAAGTCAGTGTATTTTTTCCATCTTGTATAATTGTGTAATCAAAATATTTTACTTAATACAGGGTAAATTATGAGTAGCGTTAAATGTGACGCAAGATACCCCTGGTTTTATTTTATAAAGGGTTTATAATGACGCACTTTTAATAAATTTTAAAAGTGTGAAAAATAGTGTGATTGACTGAACACAGCACGCGACCTGTTTACATAACAGCTCTAGCATTGTGCATTCATATATTGCCACCAACCTATCTCACGTTTGGTAAGAATAAAATGTTCCCTTCTCCACTCCAACTGATGCGTTTTCCGTCGACTTCTGACATTTTCCCCTCAAACGCTGAAACGACTGTTTACACAAACTCCGTCCGGTATTAAGGGGGAAAGGGAAGTGGTGTGTGGCCAAGTATGGTGACCCGTACTCGGAATTTGTCCTCTGCATTTAACCCATCCAAATGCATGAACACAGTAGTGAACATACACCCGGAGCAGTGGGCAGCCAATGCTACGGCGCCCGGGGAGGGTGCCTTGCTCAAGGGTCTCACCTCAGTCGTGGTATTGAGGGTGGAGAGAGCTGGTTATTCACTCCCCCCACCTACAATCCCTGCCAAATCTGAGCCTCGAACCCACGACCTTTGGGTTACAAGTCCAACTCTCTATCCATTAGGCCACGACTGCACCATAAATTATATTACCGTGACGATCAAACATGGTTGTGGCTAGAAGGGATACAGCTAAAACCCCTCAACTTATTTTTTCACAGTTTGGTGGTCTTCCTTTTCTTTTAATGTGTAATTATGATATATCGAAACTCCCAATCAAACTTTCCAACTTTCATCGACAGGTTCTTTTAGCATGGGCTTTAATTTATAAACATAATTTTTCGCCACAGAGGTGTTTTATTTGGAACAATAAGAACATTTTATTTAAAAACAAATCTCTGTATTATGATAATTGGTTTAGTAATGGTTTGGTTTTGGTGCAGCAGTTGTTTAACAATCAAGGTCTTTTGCTCAGGTATTCAGAATTTCTTTCGAAATACCAAATACCTGTAACTCCAAAAGAATTCGCTGTAGTTATGGGAGCTATTCCTTCTGGTTTGTGTATGCTTCTTAAAAACTGTAGGTACTCTTCAACAGTTACTGCATCTTTTCTTAATCCCTG
>JAFVLL020028421.1:0-12387 GCA_021397915.2 Tor tambroides
GCAATACGTGACAGGGAATCGAAAGGCAATGTCAGAGCCAGCCATTTAGTCATGACCTCGCTTTCATTCTTAATCAGGGAGTGCCGATAGGTTACGTTAGGTTATCCAAAATGTCTGCTAGTGGGAATCTTCCTTTATCAGACATGCAAACTAAGTGACAAAAAGTTTGCTCTGCACAGCTTTTTATGTAAGATATATGCAACCTAGGCACACTGGATAAACGTGACTGTGGCGACATGTCTGAAAAATGACATTATGTTGCTTCTTGCAAGTTTCGCAACACTTTCGAAGTGAAATATCCAGTGATTAGCACCAAAAGCACATTCAGTTTCATCTAAAACAAATCTGTTTTATTTTGTTGGTTGTTATACACATCACATCAGTTCAGAATTGAAAGTCTGAGGAGCTGCACTACAAGATTAATGCTCTATCACATTTGGAAATAATGCACCACCTACACTAAACCCTACCTTAAACCTAACCAATAGTGTTAAAAAAGGCAAACGTGAGACAAAAATGCATTTGATGAAGTAACCATGTCATTTTAACTTGATTCTATAAGTTATTTTTTACACTGACTCACTTCCTTGGTAAACATGAGAGTTTTAAAGGGGTCATCGGATGCCCATTTTCCACAAGTTGATATGATTCTTTAGGGTCTTAATGAAAAGTCTATAACATACTTTGATTAAAATTTCTCAATGGTAGTGTAATACAACACCCTTTTAACCTGTCAAAAACAGCTCTGTTCACAGCAAGCCGTTATGGTGCATTTCCCTTTAAATGCTAATGAGCTCCGCTCATGATGAGCAGTTCTCTGAGAAACTGTAAACTTTAGCCCCATTCAGCATGAAACTTGCTAACTAGCACATTATTAGGAAAGGCAATTTGCAATTTTAGGTATATCGGGGGGCGCATTCCCTTCAAAAACAAACTTAATCCACAGCGTCTTCAGCGGCTCAGATGTCGGGAGTAAATGACGACTGCTATGTTCATTATTACACCCAACAAAAAAACACCTCAATCGCTTAGGAGTCATTCTGGTCTACTCCTGCTCCGACGTCGAAACAATGGAGGACTGATGGGCAGGTCTAAGGTAAATCAGTGTCAATCAACAATTGTGGGAGGGGCCAAGAATCTGAGAATGGCTTGATTTTAGAAAGGGGTCATGATTTATCAATATTTAAAAAAAGCACTGGGTGGATTTTTATCATTATAGGGTGGTTGTGTACACACACTGCCAAGACACATTTGAGTTCAAACAACATGCAAAAGTGAATTTTGCATCCGATGACCCCTTGCAAATGCGGTGCTGTACCAGGTGAGCTACTGAGCAAGTTTACTGAAGCTGGTTATGTGATACAAACGTCAAAACGTATTCTTTTACAAACCATGCACTATGGTAAATCATGCACTGAGGTCATATCATAGTATCGTGCAAGGAACTGTGCAAAAATAAAATGTTATTAAGCAATAATCTACCCCTGTTATAATAATTTGTGTGAAAAGGAATAAGAGTTGTTGGTGTTTTACTGCCACTTGTGCTCATTTTAGCTGGAAACTGCAGTCAGTTGTATGTATAAGTATGTTTTTGGAGTTTTGCACATTTTTCCAAAGATTCTATGTTGGAAACATGACAAATGTTGATTCAATTTGCTATTCAAAAAAAGTCTCAAAAGAAAAGGACAAGCCTTGCCCCTTCAAGTGGATCTATTATTGGAAAGTGCTCCTCTCGCTGGCCTTTCTGTCCAATTAAGTCCAAACAGAACTGTGGAATTTCAGCATGGAATGAAAACATCACTGATGGCTCTCCTGAGCAAAATAAAGGTCAGTGCCATCTTTCTGTACTTCTCATGCTTTGCAAACTAATTTAGGACAGGGCTGAAGCGTGAGCACCCAAACTCCAGTCCAGGCCGTGGGATGACAGCTGCCCGTGGTCTTATACAGGCGGCGAGGCTGTAGAATTGGCCTGCCAAGCCTCTTATTGCCAGCTAAAAATAAACGCTCTACATATCTGGAGACTGAGTAATGAACATGTGCACAGGTTTTGGCTCAAGCTAAAGCAGGGATCCAGAGCTAATGTTGACAGCTGTGGGCTGGTATTGAGTCAAACCCTTCGACTAGCCACCTCATGAATTTGTGTTTACGATCATCTTCGCTTATTAGCGCTGGTGGCTTACCCTCTTTGGACACTGCATGTCTCGGGCCAAACTGAGCAAAAGCTCATGGGAAATTGGATCCACTAGATTGAGGAAGGCAGCATTCTTGTAGAGGATGTCGTTGAGAGATGTTCCTTCAAGACCCAGGTCCTGTTGAGAAAAAACACAAGAGAGATTGTTAAGCATGTAGGATTACAAATGCGAGTAAAGGTCACTGATAAACCTCAATATTCAACAACTTAATCCTTTCATCCTACGCCTCCAATCTCCATTCGTGAGATTACACGAGGTGCTTTTTTTGAATGACATAGAGATAAAGTAATCTTTCCATCGTGTTTACTTCTAGCACTTCGGAAGAAAGAAAACTCTAAATAGAAGCCGAAACGTTTGTTGATCTATTGCTAGACTAGCGCTGCTAACCTTTAAGTCCAGCTTCTTTACGTAAGGCAGAGAAAGTGTGTGCAGACACAGTGACAGCTTATTAGCTGGGCTTATCGTAGACAGCTAAAGTGTTTCCCCCCCACTGAACAGCCAAGGCAAGCGAGTCTGATACGACCAGCCGGGAAAGAAAAAAAACTTGTGGGAGAATCAAGAAAAAATTCCCTGAGGACCACGTTTCTTGTTTAATCCACTGGATAGCGCAATTATAGGGACAAAGTGAACATATGGAAGTGAATACAGGGGGCGAAACACATTTGATGCCTCCAGGCAAACGTCAGCATCACAAAGCAACAACTACACCACCCTGTGAATCGATTCAGAGACAGATCCCACAGAAATTGATGAAGAAACTGGCAGGAGGAGGAAAGCTGCTGAGTCCAGGGAAGTGGAAACCTCCCTTTGGGTCTCACACTGATATACTGCATGTCTTTTTCACAGGGATTCCCAGACATCTGGAAGCTCCTCCAAGCCCTCTGTTTGTCATCTATAAGGCATAAGCACAGGTCATTTCTGTTCTGCAGTACTTTTTGAACCCTGCACCAAATGAATATGATTGCAAATGAAAAGCATTTCACAAAACTCTTTGTACTGTGTATCTTTACACATTGACAAGAACAATTGGAATAAAAAGCTCAAGTTAGCCATTGCTCAGTAAAAGATTGAGAGGGTGTCAATTTAAACTTAATGTTTTAACCTTTTAAAACTGTGATAATACAGGTTGAGGCAAGCCAACAAATACCACAGAACATAACAGAATTCATCAAACCAACTACTAACTTTTTTTTCAGTAAAATTATTTTACTTCCTGAAGGACAATGTAATTTAAGAACTAGCTGCTGTTGAAGAAAAAAAAAGACAAAAGTTTTTGTTAGTTAGATACTGCAAGATAGTAAAACCTATACAGCAATATTTAAAAATGTTTTGATCAGAGGAAGAAAAAATGAACCTGAAATATCATTTAATATTTCTTTTTTTATAGAAAAACTGAACAGCACCTGGAGAATGACAAATATGGAAAAATCAAGCCAAAACTACAGAAGTTAAATGATTTAAAACTCATCCTTATACTTATTTAATTGTTACTTAAGTGTTATTTTAGCATTATTTATACACAATTATAGTATTTATTAACATTTTGAATTAGCTTTTTAAGTTTTAATTTAGTAATTTTGTTATGTGTTTGTTATTTTATTAGTTTTTGATTTTTTTTTACATTTCTATATAGCTTTTAAGTAAAAATTTTTAAGTTCACATTTTTCATATTTTATTTTACTGCAGCTTTATTTCAATTCCTTAAAGTGATTCTTAATAGTTTTAGTAAACAATAACAATACTGATTGTCATAAAAGTAAACTAACTCATTTGATTTCCATCTTTATCCAATGTATTAAGACATGGAGACATGAAAATATACTATAGTAGTAATGACCCAGACAATATTGCAAAGCAGAGTCCTATCTGGGAGATTAACATGCAATCAAAGAGACAGCGTTTTAAATTCAATGTTATTATACAACCACAAAATCTTTGTAGCATTGACATCCACTGCATGTGCTCAGTAGAGCATGTAAGCGGAGTTGTTTCCTGCCTTTGCTCAATGAGAGTCAACGGCGGAAAATGAATTGCACTCATTAGGGCACAGGAAGAGCTACAGCAGAGATAAGGGATGTTGTTTTTGTCCTCCTCTCTTTGGTTCATTGTCTCTCTCTCCAGGGCAAAAGGAAGCATCCCTCTCCATCATTTTGACCCCCAGTTGATTAACATCCAATCCATTTTTCCCAGAATTGAAAAACTGCTTTTCAATGCACAGAAATTAATTTCTTTTGGCAATCTACAGTCTTAAAAGGTAGCGAGCTTTGCCTTGATGTGACCTCTCTCTCCTACAACAGGGTGTTAAGAGCTTCCAGGGCTGGGGTGAGTGAGATGGCTCCATGTTTGGAAAGCTTTTCGACTGGCTGGGCATCCATGTGACAAAGTGCCATATCTAGTGATGACTGAAAATGCACTTAACCGCAAACAAATCTGAACTATTTAACAGATATTTAAATGACTAGAATAATTCGAACAAATTAAGTATCACGAATGATACTTTAAATCAAATGGATAAAAAAAAAATCCAATGGACCAAAAATTAAGATGGGACTTGCATGTGAACTCAGGGTAAACAATTGCCTCTAGAGGTGTGCGATATTTATTGTCTACGATAATATTGTAATTGTTGTTTTAACTGTATAAGAGCTGACATTGAGTGGGCTATGACACACATTTGCAAAAACCAAACAAAAATACGTCGATGAAGATGAAGCTTATGAGAATGCAGTTAAAATGCTCCTATAATTCAAGTTATTGAAGCAAAAATTAAAGGTGCTGTATGTAAGTTTTTGACTCTACTAAAGCATAAAAATACCATAATATGTTTGCAGATATTTAAGAAACATACTAAGTTAACATACTTGTTTATCTGAAAAACAATGCAACAGTCAGTTATTCTCCTTTGAAAATGTGCATTCTGGCCCAGAATGTCGGTCTCTAGTTTTGGTTTGTGAAACCCGCCCACTGCCAGATTACCCAATTGTATTTCGGCACCCCGGGCTGCCATTTGGCGGGAAACAAAGCGTATTTCATTTCAGTCATCGTCATGTGCGCTCGTTCTGGTTGGTGTCGTCAATCTGGCAACCTGTGTGTGCCTCAAGTCTGAGGAGGAGGGGCCGGGTGAAAAAAACCCTCTCCAATATTTTGAATTTGGGCTGCAATACCTAGTTCAACCGCTAGGTGTCAATTCTACATACAGCACCTTTAGGTTTTTTTTTATATTTATAAGATATGACATAGCCTAGTTGAGTAATATAACTCGAGCAAGAGTGGCATTTTCCTGAATATTAGCTAACGTGAGCACTATCGCGAATGTGATATTAATTTTATAAAATATTTAAAAGAAATTCATATTTATTAAGTAAAATTTTAGACTTAATATTTTTTTCTGTTTTGCCAATGAAAATACTTCCAAACAAACCTGGAGCAGAACATTTGCACGTCTCAGAGAAACATGAATAGCGGAACGAATCATTTGAGTCAGTGATTCAATGATCCATTCGTAAATAGAGCCATATGCTTCATTTTCAAATGAATCAGCTGTTTTAAATGAATGATTTGAATGAATGATTCAATGAATCACTCATTAAGGGACTTACTGCCACCTACTGGCGACTGTAGTGTCTTTTTTTATTTTCAGGCCTAACCCAGAAAAAAATCCCTAAAATATGGAGATATAAATTTTTGTCAATATCACCACCGAGAACACCTTACCAACCCCATAACAATGTCCTGACAACCACTTGGAAATCTTTTTGCACAAACGAGCACAGAAACTGTGACAATCTGGCTTTAATTTACTGTTTTCAAGCTATCAGATCTCCCATCAGCTCATTCTGTTCCAATTATCTTTTGATCCAGATGTCCAGACTCTCCCTCCAGATGTTCAACAAGCTAGAAAACATCACATTAAAATTACTCACGTTGCATAATAGAAGCTTTTCTCAGCACCTTTTATCTAGTGAGGGTGGAACAGGAGGATCCTCATCATCAGGTTGCATACATTGAGATGTTCCCTGATTTGAGGACCCTCTTGACAAGCTAATCAATAAACACAATTCAATGGCACAAAATCCTTCATAAAGTCCATAATACCTTCTGATTCTCTCGTAAACACTTCAAAGCTGGAACTGTGGTGCTTTCATTAGCATGTGCTGGATCTGCACCACTGGCCTTACTACACAGTGTATCAAATCAATCTTACTACACAGGCCATCAAGGTAAAATGATGGACTTACAGAGCACTGAGGTACCTGTCAATCATCAGCTGCAATATCTCGGCACTAGACCTCAAAAGCTGAACTGTTCATCAACAGCTACCAAAACTCTCAGTCGTAATCGAGACATCAAGTCAATAGCTTTGGAGAGGTTGGTTTTGCTCTGAGCGGTTTGTGACATCCTGAATGTCTCCAGATTTTGGAGACCAGCTCATCCGTTTTGACAATTACAGTAAATGTAAATCAGAACATTTATGAAGCAGTTATATAAAGGAAAATTTTGGATTAGGTTGTGAAGAAGTTGTGAGACAGGTTCTGTCAGGCATGTACAGAAAAGCTATTAAGCTGGTTTGTCCATCGTAATCTAAGATACAACACAAAAAAACATAAAACATAATGGAAAATCATATGAGAATCTGAAATGTGTTTACTAACAACCCAGAGAAAACATTTAATCACTCAGAAGAGACTAAAGGAGTTTTCTAAAACAAAAATATGAATGTCCAAAAAATCTATAATGAAAGGTAAAAAAACAAAACAAAACATGTCAACACCATGGTACAGTTCTGATTTTGATATAAATGAATGTCCATATTTATGCCATAGTATGAATTTAAAAGAAATATGATTATAACTCATAACAGCTAACATAACAGAATTCATTAATAAAAACTTTATTTATTTAATAATATTTATACCAATTTACTAATAGTAACATGGTATTTATTACATTCTATTTTGGAAAAGGGTCTTACCATGTGAGTACCATAATACACCATGGTATTTTACCTTATAAATACAATGGTGCATTATGGTAGACTACTTGTTTAGCACCTTGGCACATCACGATGGTATTACCACCCCCCTAACATGATACTTCCAAACTACTTTTTGTAAAGCTTATAACTTTAGCAGTGCATGCAATGAATTATTTATTGATTTAGGTTCTTGCAAGAATTTTATTAGAAATATTTGGATTTGTTTTGGAATTTCATTCTTTTCATTGCAGAATTTAGCACAGTTTGAGACAGTATTCATGTTTTACAAGGTTATATTTTCAGGGTATGATTTAAATACTGCAGTCTAGATACAACAAAGAGATATCATTTGTGATTTTTCCTTTTCTTAAGTGAAAACATCCTGCAACAGCAGCAGCAGCAGCAGCAACAACAACAACAACAACAACAACAACAACAACAACAACAACAACAACAACAACCTGTAGTTCTATGTAAGAAACTACACAATCTGGTTTATTAACAAATTATGTTTTGTACCTTTCTAAGCAGTTTCAACACATCGATGGCTTGCTCCACCTTTTGCTCCTTCAGCAGGGTTTGGATCTCCCGAACCCAAGCCACTCTCCGGACATACGGGCTGGGACTGGATTTGCGCAGCATTCCGGGGAGCTTGTCGGACTTGAGCATGAGAGAACTGAATAAAAACTCTCCTCTTCCTCCACTCCTCTTCTCCTCATCCCGCTCATGATGCTGTCGACTCCTCCGAAAGAAAGTCGCCTGGCTGTCCAAACTACTTTGCCTGGTCAACTTCGATCCCATATTTCAACTTTCCTATTTCAGTATCAGAATCAAATAATACAGCGCTTTTTCATAAAGCATGTGTAAAGTAAACCTTATAAGCTCTCTTTAGTGAGTGCACGCTCATAATTGCACTAGGTCGTGGTCAGTTGCTCGTGTACGATCAAATTCATCAAGTAAAATTCATATCGAGCGCACGAAATGATAAAAATGTCACTTTCTCCTCGTTTCTCTTGCCCCTGCGCGAGTCCGCTGTGTTTGTGTTCTTCCAGGCTTCCCCTAACGCCACGCCCATATCTCACTCGCTGTCCAATCAGAATGCTCGATTCCCACATGTGTTTACAGGAGTCACGGCTCCGCCCATTTTCAACAGCTCAGTGTTTATGATGGGAAGCCCGTTCTGTCCTGTCAGCACGTACCGTATAGGTATCGGTTTACTAAAATTACATAACAATAACCATCAATACAACCATAAAACGACTCAGAACAATCTCACAGAAATATTTCCAGTGATTTACAAAAATACCGTGTTATTGAATGATGTAGGCTACCATAGTATTAAAAGATGTAAAATAGTACATGGTATTGGTTAGAAAAGACGTATACAGTATGCAAGCGTTTTAATTTTGTCAATGCCTTAACCGGTAGTAGCCTATAGAGTCGTTTAAGCTTTGCATGAAGGTGTTGAACTTAACCATAATTTTTATTTCAAACGATAGGATGCATTTTCAGGTTTGGTTTAAATTGAATATCGTTACTGCTAAACTTAACTAAACGAAGCTGTTTGCTAAATCGGGACTAAAGGCATCATAGGCGGTCGCCAGTAGGCCTATTTTTTTTTAGGCTATTACATGATAGGCCTGCTTCACAGCATTTCAAATAATAACACGTTATTATTATGGTATATGTTAGGGGAGAAAACTTTTTTTTTTTTAAATTTAAAATAAATAAAAAAAACACCATGGATATAGGCTATATCGTGGCATAACCATTTAATACCATCACCATTTGTTTTTGTTTTTTCCCCTGTATGGTTAGGTTTTTGTTAGCAGCAAAACTGTAAATAAAATTTATGCGGTATAAATGATCACATATAAATCATATACTGACAAAAAATAGTACAGAGACATCTATCAAAATCTAGGCTTTTTGTTTTTTTGGACATGGCAATACCATGGTATTTTGGACAGTTTGTATTCACTGGAAGAGCTGTGTTGAGCAAAGGCATTGAAAAGGCTTGTTGTTGGACCAGTAAACAGAGATTAGATGTTGAATATTTGGGCTTTTTGATGTCTACATTATGTGGAACATTATGTGTCCAAACTTCCTATAGTTAATCATTCAACTTGAATGGCTTAACCATTCAAAGATTAAATGCGTGAATATAAGTGACAGAGTAACAAAAATCCACCTGTAGGTGTGAAAAGTTTGCTAGTGTTGTTTTTTGCATGTGATTGTGGCACAGGTGGGTTTACCATCACAGCACAACCTGTGCCCTTTTCACCTGTGTCCATAAAGCGATTATGGATGGTTTCACGGACTGATTTGGTTAAAGTTTGATGGCCATTATAGTTAGACATTGAGAGGCAGACGTTTACAGCGTTGGCTCAGTCAGCCTGTGGAAAGGAGGCTCATTCTATGGGAGATTCTACAAGAGGCCTGTGAAGTCTACAGGTAGGTGATACTCCATATACTCAAACCTCAAAGTACATTAAACTCATCATTTATGAAATTAACAGAATCATCACAAGAGCTTTGATTATTTTCACACAGAAAGCAAAGAGAAAAATATAAGAAGGCAGAAATATTGTGCAGCATCCTTCCCGTTGTTGTGTCTTTAATATTGGAACACACACTTAACTCCGAGGATCGTAATTTGTGCTCTTTTGTTGCGATTTGTAGGAGGAAATAACACAATCTTTCGCTCTTTTCTGTGCGTGTGAGAAAATTCTAGTCTCTTGTGTGGTGGGTTTAATTTTGTTGGCTGCAGGCACTGCAGGTTTCTCTGAGATGTGCTGCAGTTCGTTCCCACACACAGCACAGTCTGACAGGATTTAATGTGGACAGTAGCAGGGCTTTGAAACTATGAAAAGGCGCTTTTCTGAGGAGGATTTCACTTCATACAAGCCTTTTTTTATTCCAAGTTTTCAAATTATAAATGCATGAAATCTTGCTGCCTTTGGCAGGGATACATGAAGCTACATTAAGCAACATAAAATGTAGAATATGAAAGAGCCATGCATTTTGTAATTCTTTATAGTGCTCATTTTGTACTCAAATAATACAGAATCAGGAGTTGATTTACACAGGGAACCAATAAACGTGTACAATGATCAAATGAGCAATTCATTACAAGCATTTTTAATAGCAAAACTAGAGTAGAAACAGCAGCGATGGAGAATCCTGATTAGCTGAGATTCCTCAGAGGAATACTAACAGCCAACTAAAAGAGAACAATTTATTATGCTTTTTGAATGCATAATCACTGCAAATATGCCTTGACTATGTATTTAGCAAGAAAGCAGAAAATGTTGTTAGCATATTCAATCTCCTGCTGTTAGTATTCTGCTTTATGAATTATGTTGTTACATAAAGGATAGAAACGGTTAAAGGGCAACTTTAAGCATAGCTTACATTATACAATCAAGGATGGCAAAAGTTAATATGACCATGTCATGGTTATATGAGAGTACACAAGCCCCATATATCTTATCTGTTAGGTACAGTTAGTCCATCTTCTTTTTGTTTAATCAGCAGTTAGATTTAATCTATTTGTTTAAGTTCAGTAATTCAGTTGTTTCAGTTTGGGCTTTTCACACTGTGAAATCCTAACCCTGGGTTATTGTTGTTCAAATCCCCACTTTTAAGTGAAACACTTGTAACTTAAAGGGGGAGGTTATGAGACCCTGCTTTTGCGGTGTTAACCCCACATTTTCATGTGAAACGTGTACAGTGTGAAACGAAACAGTGTTACTTGTTACTTGCAGTGTTGCTTTTCACACCTAGTTAACCCTTGGTCATTCTAAACCCCGGGTAAACGGAATGCTGGGTTAGCTCGCTTCACGGTTTCCACTTCTCATAATTTACCTAAAGTTAACAAGTAACCCTGGGTATTCATAAGCTGATGTTTCACACTGTACATGGCTAGATGCTGGGTTAATTTTGTTATTTGCATATTTGCGACGTCAGTGTCATCGTCTGGATGAATGCAGCACGCGACATGTTTTCATAACAGCTCTAGCATTGCACGTCCTACAGTACCATCAAGTTTTCCATCATACAATTTTTGAACTATAAAGGTAAGAATGAAACGGTCTCTTCTTTACTCATATTTATGTGTTTTCCATCATCATTTAAAGGTGTTGTACTGTATTATTTTTTTGACTGTGCTAAAGCAAAAAAGTACCCGAATATGTTTGCAGATATTTAGGAAAGTTCACATACAGTCAGTTATTCTACTTTTGAAATGTGAGTTCCATGTCAGAATGTCTGTTTTTGTTTTGGTCTGTGTGATTCCGCCCACTGCCAGTTTACCCAATAGTAATTTGACACACCGGGTTGCCAGTGGAAAACACCATGTATTTGCAACCATGGAAGCCAGCAAACGATCTGGGTCAGACATCGCAGATGCTACCTGTTCTAAAAAGCCTCGGTAACAATCTAAAAAGCTCTATGACTAAAGGCATATCAGAATGCGGATAAATCAACTCATCAATCTGGCAACCCATGTGAGCGTTGAGTCTGTGGAAGTGGAGAAGGTGGAAACGACTCTCCAATATTTTGAACTTGGACGGCTAGCTGTCAGTATTACATACTGCACCTTTCGGATACATTTTTTTCCAATCAAATGTGACCCTGGAGCACAAAACCAGTCTTAAGTCGCTGGGGTATATTTGTAGCAATAGCCAAAAATACATTGCATAGGTCAAAATGGTCGATTTTTCTTTTATGCCAAAAATCATTAGGACGTTAAATAAAGATCATGTTCCATGAAGATATTTTGTAAATTTCCTACTGTAAATATATCAAAACGTAATTTTTGATTAGTAATATGCATTGCTAATGTGACCACCCTGCTGCGTAGAGTTTGAGTCATAAAAATATTAAATTATTTGTATATATTTTGTTATGTATTTATGTATGTCTATTTCTATTTACGTGTGTATATAAGTTTAATTTAATTTAATGTGTTATGAGTTTGCACTGGACAGTCCAGCTGCATTTTCCGAATTCTGGTGGCAGTTGAGAGAGAGTAGAGTTACCGTGACAACTGCAGCGCATCCTCAGACAAACAAAGAGGACCGCTTGGGCAACCACTAACTCTTGTCTCTGTCTCTCCTATTCCCTGTCAAGGTTAGTTAAATTTATTAAAAGTCAATGCCAAACTACAGTTTACATGCTTTAATGTGTTAATAATTTGTTTAAATTGATCATTTGTGT
>JAFVLL020028422.1:0-70008 GCA_021397915.2 Tor tambroides
TGTCTTGCCTCTGCCATACCTGTTTGCTGTCTCCCGACCCTGCCTGTATAACCATGTCTTATAATAAAGCTTTGCATATGGATCCGCACGTCTCATGTCTCGTCAGCCCCGTAACAGTAGATCACGGATTATGGAAAGTGAAACTTAAATCTATAGGGGTGGTTGGATTTATTCACACACGTTAAAATATTTATTTAAAATTTCTTTCTTTACAGATTCTTATTTACAGCATTATTATATAGGGTGTATATTAACTTATTGGGAGAAAACCAGTAGTTCTATGTGAAATCAGACATTTGAGCACCCCCACATAGACAAAATGGCACGATTATAACATCCCGCGAATATTCAACTGTGAGACTGGGAGTCGAATCAGGCTCCTCCTATCGAAGCATCGAATCGTCGACTATTCGGGATCACCCCTAATAAAAAAAAAAAAAAAATATATATATATATATATATATATATATATATAATTTTGAAATGCAACAAATAAATGAGGCTTGATCATCTATTAACAAAAGTGCGTATTTATTTTAGAACTTCTGTCAGTGAACTAGCAGCCTGCAAAACACTAAAATAAACATCAAAGAAATAATACAGTTAAATAGGAAAGTAGCATTAAAAAAAAAGAAAAAAAAAAGTTAAATACACCCTGTCTACCGGACGCGAGCGGCGCGGCAAGACATGACAAAATACTATAGAACCCATTATAATCAGTGATGCTGTCTACACCGGATGCGGCGCGACATGACATGACAAATGTCCTGTGTAGACACAACCTCAACCTGTTGTGTTGCGACGCAGCGTGACAACTGTCCGGTGTAGACATGGCTCACTGTTCTGCCACCAAGCAAGCGGGTGCATTAACTCCTTGTCTGCACGCGCTCTGTGGAATAGGAATCGAGGCACATGTTGCCACATTTCTTGTTAGCATCTTCCATTTACCGCCGCTGTCTCGTGCATATTTGGCCAGTTTTGAGAAAGCCTCACTAATACAAACCTGACCAGCCGTGTGTTTGCGGTCACATGAACTTGAAGACACTTGTACAAATGCGGATGGGACACAATTTGCAGCTGTTTCTGTTATTAGCTACACTTGTATACAAAACTTTGTATTATGCTTGTTATAGAGTGTGTGACGTCACGTGCACTACCGCCGGTGGCAATAGACAACCGAGGTGGCAACCGACCACTGCGGTGATGCAGTTGTCACGGGGACCGTCACAGCCCTACCAGTCACTCAATCGCTCATTCATAAGATACCAGCACCAGCACCAAACCTTGTCTCAAAACAGCGGCCAGTCATGTAGGGAGATCAGGAAAACCCTAGTTGCTCACGAATTCACAACATATTAACAGCCTATGGCTTCCGAGCAGCGGCCAACTGTGTGCAAAGCACAGCCGCGTTTCAGTTGCTCACTAATTCACACAATTTTAGCAGCCCCTGCCTTAGTCTCGTGTAGCCAGACTTTCAGACTGACAGCTGAAGGTCTGGGAACTTGGTCCACTTTAAATGGCCAAGACCTGCCCAAGAGGCCATTTGACTGACAGGTAAAGCAACCAATCACGTTTCATTTTGTGGCGCATCATGTTTAAGGGTGTGGAAAGGTCACCACAATAACGTAACAATAACCAGTGTATAAAACTCTTGGACATGTTTTAAAGATTTTATGCTACGGAATTTAAATATTTCACATGCTTTTGAAAATCCAGAGTTTAGTTGATACTGATAAGCGCTCATTGTCACAGTTGTAAACACGATACGTCTCCCGGAAATCCTGTATAATTTAATCAATCCGATGACGACTTCGAAACTCCTGAAGTGTTTCCAGATAAGTGTGCCATATGCATCAGACGTTTAGCCAATGCTCTGTGGGCGTGATGTCTGAGGCTGAGACCACCCCTGCCTCAGAGCCGTGGCCAGTCATGTGCAGGGCATGAGACAGTTCCAGTCACTCACTAATTTGCATGATATCAGCAGCCCCTTGCCTCAGAGCGGTGGTCAATCATTTACAGAACACAGGAGGTCTCAATCACTCACTCATTCACACGATAGTCACCCCCCCCCCCCACCGGAATGCGGTGGCCTAAGTGAATATGTTGTCCAGGGGGCCCAGAAACCGTAGTGGTGCCCCTGCCTAGACATGCCTTACCTATCTAAAAGTGATTTCAAAGCTGTTCAGAGCTCAACTTGTCTATGAGCCCTTCGACTGACGCCAATTGTTTCATGTTGGGGCAGATGTCTGTGTGGTGAAGCTTATGCCTAGACATGCCTTACCTATCTAAAAGTGCTTTCAACACTGTTCAGAGCTTAACTCACAACACTACGCCTAGATATGGATTACACACCCAAAGTGCTCTCAATGCCATTTCGAGCCCAGGTTGTGTCATTGCAGGTTGCTTCTCCAATCCAGCCACCAGAAAGGAGCCCCAGAGGCATGCTCTGTGTCCCATTCAGGCATTGCTGACTTACATGGACAGAACCAGCCAGTTTTGTGTGATCAAACAGCTGTTTTTCTGCATTGCCTATGCATAGCTATTCACATGTCTTATGCCTCCAGAGAAGTCGACTGCCCAAAAGGTGTTTGAGCCCACTCCACAAGGATTTTGGCATCGTTATTGGGCCTGGTTTAAAGGTATGACTATACAGAACATTTGTTTGGTGGCATGATAGTTTATACAAAACACGTTTCACCTTGGTTGTTTAGGCTGGTATGCCATGCCATGCCATTGCTTGCACTAGGTCTGATGCCAGACCTAAAGGGGGTGGAGCACTTGCTTCGTTGTATCCACCTGTAGCGGCTCATGTGGTGTTTCCCATGTTAACTTGGCTGGGCTAAGGGATCGCAGGGCTTTTTTACATGGCGGGGATTTTACACGTTCTCCTAGTCATTACGCAAGTCTTACATTGTGAGACTGACCTGATAGGGAATGGCTCGGGTTACTTAACGCAACTCTGGTTCCCTGAAGGGAGGGAACAAGACATAAGTCATTGTGTTAAACCCCGTCGGAGTTCACGAGAAGCTCCTGCTCAGTCGAAAGTTTCTAAGGTAAGATGGCATTGATCATTGGCTTTATAGAAGTCGAGCCCATCAACCAGGCAAGTGCTCAAACGCCATTGGCTATTGCTGTGCAATAGCGGGATTCAATGAGAGTTCAGGAAAGTTCAGGAAGAGAAAGTTGCTTCCCCTAGCGATTACGCAATGTCTTGTTCCCTCCCTTCAGGGACGTTAAGTAACCCGAGTCGTTATCACTAGAATATCTCCTCTCAGCCAATGAGATTCGAGGACCAGAAAGAACTGTTGTGTTTGTGTGTGTGTGTGTGTACACAACTCTAAGGCATCTCAGGACAATATAATTTTCATCAAATAAATGCAACCATGGTGAGTTTGATAGACTTCTTTTGAAAACATAAAAATACCTTTTGAAAGGTAGTGCAATTAATATTAAAATGTATTCAATTTATAAATGTGTAAAAGTTTGTTTATAAGTTATATTATTTATCACATCAACAATATCTATTCAGTGGTCAGTAATTTACAATGCTGAAGGATAGTTCTTGCTAAAGACTAGTTCCAAAGTGTTACAAACCCCTTAAAGGATTCAGGTTTTTCTTTTTTAATTACTTGTTATTGTAGTTGTTAATGACAGGAAAATGTGAGGAAGTTTTCCAAAAATGTGTTTTATTCCTGGTTGTATATTGCACCTGTGGCTTTACTTCTGAAGAATGCCAACATCTGGAAAGCTTTTTTTTGTTTGTTTTGGCCTCGATCAAGTAAGCTTTTAAACTAAGCTACAACTGTTTTTGTTTTTAGAGCCCTCCAATAAAATTATAAGTGGACTTCAGGGGAAAAAATATGGTTATTTTAACATTTATGGTATGACCCTTTTTAACAGTTGCGTCTTAGTTTTCATTCTAATCTGATCTAAATGACACAACAAAATAGTTTCTGTGTTTTGGGCTTGTTTTTGCAAATCATAATCGAATCAATGAGCATTAGAGTGGGCTCAAAGCAGCAGGCCACAGGCATGTGTCTCTCTCCCACCCCAGATCAGGAGTGAGGACTGAATAAATGAACAATTTATTGCATACATTTTTTTTCTTGGCTAATGCTTGAATGTTCACGGCAGGAGATAACTGCTGCTCCATTCCAGATCTTAGTAAACTGCCCACCAGTAGGCAGTAA
Source organism: Tor tambroides (assembly GCA_021397915.2). Lineage (NCBI taxonomy): Eukaryota > Metazoa > Chordata > Actinopteri > Cypriniformes > Cyprinidae > Tor > Tor tambroides. The sequence goes on from JAFVLL020028422.1 coordinate 4,191, forward strand.
AATTATGCTTCCTTTTAAGATGCTTCGCTTTGCCAAAAATCAAAGCAAGTATTGCATGTATTTTTAAAAGAAACCCCAGAATGTGTTGTGATGAGCACCATGAAAAAATTAATGCAAAATTACAGACAGAGCTGAGAGAAAAATCAATTTCATTCTGGACTAAAAACTGCTAGTAGGAAATCATTACATATAATTTCAGTTGGGATATTTCAACCAGTTTGTGTACCTTCTGTGGAGTATCGACTTGTTAGTTTAGCCACATGCCAACTGTAGAATCAACTGAAAGTTTTATTCTAGTAGTGTCTTGTTTGGAGCAAGTTAATGGAATTGCTGCTCATGAAGAAGTTGCCTGTGTAGACAGTGAGCCGGCTTTAAGGTTCGGAACAGAGCTATTATGATATGGTTCCTTTTAGAGCATTTATGCCTTATTATAAAATATGTATATTTAAATAGATTTTTAATTTGTTCTGTGCTTTGTGAAGTGGAATTGGCATTCATTGATACTCCAAGCTTTCAAGATTCCTATAATTGTTTTATCCATTTGAAGTAAAGTTTACACGTTCAAAAAAGTCAAAAACAACACTTGACCTTCATAAAACATTAATATTGTTTGTCTAGGTTCCATTAAAAGCCATATTTCTCCTTTGCTATAAGACAAAAACATAGAGTTTTTTCACCCAATAAGAAGTTCCTTGATATCAGGAAGCATGAAGTGATCATTCTGATATTTAAAAGTTAATATCAGTGTATCAAAAGGTAACATTTAGATTAAACATATGACTTGGCAATATCATAATTATTTAGAAATGTACACACACGTAATTATCATGGTGCATAAATATGTTAATTATTCAGGTTTCACCATGTTTCAAAGTACCGTATATTACCCTTACCATAGTACCACCACAGTACTTTTTGGTAGAGGTTGCTAATCTCTTTTTAATGTTGTTTTTTTTTTTTTTTTTTCCATCTTTTTTTCCCCCTATCCCTCTTGTCTCTTTGCATGGTTTAAATGAACCACTGTCATAGAGAAACTTTAAATGTCACACTTCATGCTGGGACAGTTTTCATTTCTGGGCAGAATGTGGAGAATCTGAAAGATGTATCATCCAACAGATCCCAAGACTTAGACTTATCTTCTCCATTTGCCACCAAATCCACTCGCAGTGTGGCAGTTAGATGTCTCATTCGCTGTGGGAAGGCCGTGCTTCAGAAATTGGACAAAAGCGATCAATAACTCACTGACAGTCCTCCTCTGTAGGCCCAATTTGGATCTGAGACCCCCAACCCACACATCCCCTCGACAGTTTCCCTGCTACGCCATACTGTATGACACACGCTGACAAGCTAACAGCATGAAACTGAGTGACAGTTGGCACTCTGTCTGCTGTTCAGACCAAACCGAAGGCCATGAAATGAAGATCAGAGTATTTATAAGAGTGGAGGGGTCTACAACTGAAATTTCACAAGCTATAGCTAAACCTATTAATTGCAGAGCAAATAACAATTGATAGAAGTAATAGAGGTCTTTAGTGCACTGCTTACTGAATTACTTTCAAATCAAAGATATTGTGTCTCATTTTTTGGTTCACTATTCTGCAAATTGAATTATACTGTTTATTGATTTGTCTTTCTTACCAGCGAACAACCTCAGTGCATGCAAATAAGACTATAGGTGGATCAGCGCCCATTTTAAGAAATGTAAAGAGTGAGAAAAGAGAGAGAGACAAAGAGAAAAACAGTCATAAAGAGTCCTGTGCTCCCGGGCATCAAAATGCAGTAGTTAGATTAAAAATAAATAAATAAATATATATATATATATATGTATATCTATAGTGTAACTTACATTTTAAAAAATAATATTGAGAATGTATATTTTTGCTTCACCAATGAAAATTATTCCAAATAAAGTCAAAGCAAAATCAAGAGTTGCACATGTCCAAACAACAGACAGTGGTGTTTTGCACCTGAATGAATCAGTGTTTGAACAAATCAGTTGAGTGAGTGATTCAATAGCCACTTGTTTTTGTTCCTAAACAGCATTTTTAACAATTTAGATGAGTGAATAAATAATTGAATAAGACTTATCAAGACAGTCACTTGTTGCCATTTACTTTGGAATGTGCAAACACAGATAAGCGAAGTGAAGAAAAATACTAGGCTTTGTATCAGCACTCTTGGAACTCCACTGAAATATGAAAGCCTGCATCTGTATAATGTCACATTTTCTTGAAGTAATCACTGCAAAAGTATGCTGTTCAGTCACCTACTGTTTTGGATGGTACATCGATGAAACATACTTTATTTCTCTATTACAGATTTATTACACATCAAATCATTATTTATTTTGTTTTAAACATCATTGCACTTACTGTTACTTACTGCACTTACTGTTTTATTACACAATTAATAATTTGCACACTTGTCAGAAACCCTGAACAACTGAATTGCATTTGAACTGCATTTACACTCAGTTTTTATGTTTGCAGCCACTTTGTGTAGTTCCAAATGACTGGTTCTTTTTATCTTGAAAGGGAACAGCCTGAGAGTACACATTCATAACCCAATTACCGATCACAGCGAGATACCAGGTGCCTCCCATGACCTGAAATAAACTACTAATGATGTTATTATTGTCTAAGATGTATCTTGATTAAGGGCACATGAGATACTAACTCAATTTACTCATGCTGAGGGAGGTTTTGAGTAGATCCGCTTTTACATATTAAATAAGCACCTATTCTTTTTATACTGCTCTCTGTCTCTTTTTATTCTCCCCCCGGGGAAGTTTATCTTTTCTTTTTTCCTTTTAGTGACACTGTAATTTAACCCCCAAAACAGTCCATTTGGTTTCTAGCAGAAAGGTAAAATGACTAGACATAATTACAAGCCACTCTTTGTTAGCAGATCAACTATACCTATCACAACATGCATAGTTAACCATATTATATGGTATTTTCGGGTATGTGTGTGTGCAATTTGCCTTGCGGTTAAAACATTGTTTGCTTCAAGCTATAGTTGCTTCAAGCATAAATGCAAATATGTGACAGTAAATGTAAGTACTAGATATACAGTACTGCATTTATTGTGGATGTCTATGGGGTAAAAATTTTATAGCTCACAATTGTGACTTTATTTTTTGTAATTGTGACATTATTTTTCACAGTATGACTTCCAACTTTTTTTTTATTTTTTATTTTTTTTAACTCCGAGAAGGAAGACTTTCATTTTATAGATATAGTTAAGGTAGACATAATAATCTCAGTTACACTTCATTTTACATTGTCCTTGTTACAAATATAATTATACATTTACGTATTGATATTAATTTATACTATTAATTAGCTACTTGTACTTACTTTAGGGTTAAGATTAGGGTTAGTTGCATGTAATTATGCATAATTTACTGTTGTTACTATAGTAAGTACATATAACATGTGAAACAAGGACACTGTACAATACTGTAAAGCACTGTAAAAAATTGTTACCGAATTTTCTTTCAGGCAAACACACACTTACATGAAGAACTTCACATCTAATCAAAGCAAACCACCATGACTCTGAGGGTTTCTAAGGGTTACTCTGAATCCAGGTCAGGAATTAGAGGGATTTTCACTGTGTGTGTGTGTATCAAATTTCCAGGCCTTCCCTTCAGTCCAGAATCTCTGCACTCCAGCAGTCTGTCTGCCTGCTCTCTAAATAAAGTTGACCTCAACACACAAATAGACACACACACACACACACATGCACAGAGAGAGAGAGAGACAGGGAGGGGAGGGTTCATCAGCCAATTCCAAACACATAGTTTAAGTGTGTGTGTGTGTGTGTGTGTGTGTGTGTTTGTGTGTGTTACATAAACAGTGTAGAGCATATTTCCATTAACTTTCTTGGCTCTTTTTTCTCATCCTCTACCTATAAACTCCTGCAAACTCAAGTTCTCAGTAGTGGCCCACACACAAGACTGAATTCAACATTTAGCAGTTTCCAGCAGAGTCCCATTTCCGAATATCTTCACATGGTTCATGGCATGCTAGTTCCACATTCACACTGGCATCACACTCATCACACATCAGTCTGTTTCATTTCCCATGATCCCTCCTCCCCAATAGAAAAGCTTAGGTTTGTTTTGATTTCAGATCCTTATGTGTAATTATCCAGAGGGAGTAGTGCAAACTGTGCCACTTTGTACTTACAGTAAGTTGTCCTCTAGTCAAGGATAAAGAAGATGTAAAACTATATGCCTAATTAGAATTCAGGATGTCTGCTAAAAGTGTCTATAAGTAGATCCATAGAAAAATGACTAGTAAAAAAACAAAAACAATAACAAAGATAATCCAGTCAAAAAATGTTAAATATGTTTTGATGTTGAAATACTTTTTACTACATAAAATTATAATTTATAAAACAGAAAATAAATGTATTTAAAATTGTTGTCTGCCAGCATTTTCTCCGATTCTTTCTGAAAAATGGGAACTTGGAGACATGTTTAATCAAGACTTATAGCTTTCTGATTTTGGAACAGGCAGCTGTGGTTGCCATAACTTTACCGTAAAAAATGTGACACCAACATTTTAGGTTTTACGGATTGAACCTAAATGTACAGTAAAAACCCCTACAGTATTTCATTAACTGGTATAATGTTAATATACCAGCTTATTGATATACACTACTTAAATCTTTTGTAAATCAGTTTTGTGCTTTTTTTTAATGATACTGTACCATCTTGAGCCAAGTCTGCAATGCATCTCAGTATGACAGTAAAATACAGCTATATATGTGTTTTTTTTTTTTGTTGTTTTTTTTTGTAAGGAAGGTCAGGTCAAACATTTATAAATGCACATATAGAAGGATGAATAATCATGACGTGTCTCAATGGGCATGACCTGAGGACACCTTTTTCGTCTAAATACTGCTTATACATTCAGAAAATTCCCCAACCGTAAGAACAAGCAGCCAAATCAAAGACCACACTGTGATTGACCTTCCTGTGTCCAGACATAGCAGAGATGCTCGATATGAATTATGCAGATAACCATCTGTTTTAAGACAATGACACACACACGGAGTACACTTATAATATTGATGACCTCATACACAGATACTTTCAATCGATAGCACTGGAATGTATAGAGAAAGTTGAATTACTGTATTTTACTCATGCTTCAAGAACATCATTCCAAAAATGAAGAAAACTTGCATTATTGTAAATGGAAATATGCATGTTAAGTCTTATTTCTCTCCGTTTAAATGTTTCTGCCTCACACTCTTTTTCTATCTCTCTGTTTGTCATTCAGGATGGATGCTCTTCGAGAGTGTGTTAATGCTGTTTCAGCACAGGCTTGGGACAAAGAGAGAGGAAGACAGAGGTGATAGCTGGGGGGCTAAAGGCTATGGGGTGTTTAAACAAAGGGTGCTAGTTTGATCCCTGGTGAGGACAATTTATGAATTGGAAATATACTGAACAATCTCAATCACCAGTGTGCCCTTGAGCAAGGTCATTTCCTACTGGGGTTGTCCCAGCAATTGGTGTGCTTTGAATAAAAACTAACATAACCAAAGAAACGAACAAAACCGTCCTGTATAGAAATAAGCCACAATAAGTATTGCAGTGATATGTAAATATTATACCTCATAAGGAAGTTCTCAGGCATAATACATGAATGCCTTCCCCTTAAAATCACTGTAATGGTTCTCAGGTGGCTTATTGCTATTATAAAATGGTACCTTGAGCAATATGAAGCACTCAAAAAATATTTAGGCCTAAATTTAAGATTTTTGTATTTGAACTGCATATATATATATATATATATATATGATATTTAATATTTAAATTAAATATTAAATATTATTCAATTAAATGAAATATTTAAATTATAATATTTAAATGAAATTAAATTATTATTTTCTTGATCACATCTCTGATTTTTCTAAAGAATAATGTCTTTGAATCTACTTCTTAAAGTCATTAAACACTGCTCATTTTCTGTAAGTGTGTGTCTTTGGTGAATGTTAGAAAGTTCTGCAATTGAGGAACATCACCTGACATATCGGCAGTTGCTACCCACTCAAAACTACTGAATAATCTTTCACTTGCTGATTGGCGCATACAAGAACAAAATCAAACAGACAGGACCAATCAAAGACCATCAGTAACCGCACACCCCAAAGCTTGCTTATAATTTAGTGAGCCATCAAACTCTTGAAAGCAGAGCTCTCTAAATTACACAGTCGTGGAGTTTCTCTGTTAATTTCGCCTCTATAATGTGTCCATTTCTTCCTTTCAGTGCAGCACAGAGTTAGTGATTGCAGCTAATGGGAAGAGAAGCAGATTAAATTTGCAGCCACACATAGCGCAGATTAATTACGCTCATCAGGTTTGGTAATGAAGTCATGAATAATGTGCTTATAGTGCATTACTGTAAACTGCAGGAAAACTACTGCCCTGAGAGAGAGCTTGATTTGTGAGAGGGAAAACACTGAACCCTTATCAGGGGCTTATGTGCTGGCCGAAATATCGAATATATTCATAGGTGGGGTGAATGCTGACAAGAATGAATGGTAAATAATAGAATACTGTATAAAATATATCCTGGAGTTGGGTGACAGAAAGCCAATAATGTCAAAAATAGATTTTTTTATATTTAAATTATATTTATTTGTGTGTTTTTAAATATATTATTTATATGATCAGAAGTGTATTATTATTTATATCATATATTATTTATCATTTTATCAGAAATTTATTATCAGCAATAAGCAAGTTCTTTTATTCTGTAATTCTTTTTTTATTCACATCTTTTTTGTTCTCGTTTAGAAATGTTAACACCATGTCAAAGTCAAAGTGATATCTTCTATAGATTCCATTTTGATGGTTAAAAATCATGGCTAATGCAGATGTACATACAAATATTATTCATAGAATATGTTTTAATTGGCTGTGGTTTTGTTGCAGCACTTTTTCTTTCGGTGTGGAAAAGATGTTGGAAAATGTCATATCTGATTAGGGTGTAATGTAGGCTCAGTTTAGACCGTTTTTAATCAAATCTAAACAATGCAACAAGCAAGCAATTCAACAAATAACAGTTCTGCTAATGATGAGTGTGAGTTCAAGGGTATAAGTGAATAGGTGGGTGTTTGAGGGAATGCAAATTCAGTATTACTTCACAGTTAATAAAAACACAGGCTAGAGGACTGTCAAGCAGCTAATAGCTTCCCAAAATGAAGTTATTATTGTAAAGTTTTAATATTTTGGTTCTTTGCTTTTTCTATGTCTAATTGTAAGAAATGATAGGCTCTAGGTCTGGTAATAGGATGGGCAATTTCTTGGTCATTTCTTCCTGAGTCTAACCTGCAACCTTTATGTTATCAGCCAAGCTCCATAACTATAAGACTACCATCATCCACCAGGTCATTTACCACAAATCGCTGCCATTTGTCCTGAGTCTAGCAACACTGAAATGAACCACATAAAGTATTGCACCATCGAACCACCCATATCACGTCATAACCCCAGCCAATACATCACACAGTGAACACACACACACACACACACACACACACGTGCGGTGCTGTCTAATACACCACTGGAATCACCCTCCATTCACACGACATGAAAGACAGAAATGTCTATAGATATAAGACAGTGTATTATTCTGAGCATGAATTGCTGTACTGGTATTATATTCTGTGAAGTGAGGCATGTTAATTGTTTCTGGTCTTTTGATCAACTGTGTTGATTTAAAGAGTTGTCAGATATCAGCTTTGACAAGTGTAAGAATGTATCATTTTATTTGTTCTCAGGTATTATTAGCATTTCACTGTGTTAAAAAATAAGATTTTCCTGGAGTTCTGCATACAGTGTTTGCATGCATGCATTTAATTATTTTGCCCTGTAGGCATTGTTGATGAGTCATTGTTGACAGTCATATGTTAATGTTATGAAAATCCAGCTATCAGCTGGATCCATAAATTCTCTTTTTGGAATGGAGAAAAAGTTTTGAGTTCTGAAAGTTGCATTACTTTTTTTTTATCAATTTGATTTATTTGTTAGAAGAAGTTTTGAGATCTGCATGCAATTTACAGCTCTTTTCCCTCAAAAGACCAAGGTGAATGGGCGAAATTAAATTTTATTAATTATTATAGGACCCATAAGACACACAAAAAAATGGCCTTTTGTGCCTGTGGCAAGTCGTGCAATTATCATTGATGTAAAGCTGATGAAAGCTGCCACTAAAAATCCCATTTTTTTAAAGTTAATATATGCAGTGGATCTGCTATTGCCTCATAAAATGTTTTCTTTTTTTATTTATTTCTTTTTTTAAGAAATACTGTGAAATTAACATTTCAAATTGTATTTACTATTTTTCTCAGGATATAATTGTATTAAATCTAATAGAGGTTTTTAGTTAGATACTTGTAATCAAATGATGCCAATAATGGCCACAGGCCTTTAATGTGTTATTTTTCTTTTACCAAATGCCACATAATCTGAAAATACATCCGTTAAATATGAAGCAGACGCTAAGAATATGTCAGCGGAGCAGTAATTAAGTCATCTCTTGGCCCTGTTCTTTACATAATCAAAGCACCACTAAACAAATGATCCTTTCATCTTTCTAACGAGCTGACCATTATAATCACATTCCTCCAAAATGCTTCGGAAAACTGCTCAGAAGACTGCAAGAATATAAACATTCCCTGATAAGATTTGTGTGGAAAAAGTACGCATGTAACTTTGCCCGTCTGGTGAGGGTGTTTATAGCCCCTGGCTGTGCAGATCTTACAGAACAGTTTTGTTAAGGTAATTATTCAGATTAATGTGAAATATTTTTTTGAAATACTGCTAATGAGTTTCCACCAGCCTTCAAACTAAAGCTCAGAGGAGTTCTATAAAACGGATTTGTTTTGTTTACCCACACCCTTCACACAATTACACTTTTGTTTAACATCCGTATAGTTTAATCACTTAGCTTCACACAGCTTCGATGTCTCACAAATTGGTGTTAATTTAAAGAATTATCTTTAATTTAAGAATTATTGTGTCAAGGAAGCAAGGTTTTAAAAACATTATTAAAAGTTATTTATACTCTAAAAGATGTCATTAGTGAAGCAAAAAATGAAATCATCGAAAAACTGACATTTAATTCTTTTTATTTTTGTGAGGACTATCCCTTTAAGGTTCTTTAATACAAGATCCTGTAGTCAATAGTGAATTATGAGTGACGACTGTCATTTTCATTAGTTTCCTGTCTACTGGCTTAACTAGTCAAAATACCAAAAGCGTTATTACGGTTTGGCATACAGATGGTTTAGCAGAAGTCAGTGTTGTGGAAAGGTAATGGCTCTGAATAGTCTCTTGGTTTCATGGGCAATCAACTGCATAAGTATGCTGAACGCATTCGACCCTGACTGTCTCTAACCTAATTTTCAGTATCCGTAAATATATCGATCATCCAGAACACCGGTCACCGGGGGGTGAAGCTACGTGTTTGTCAACTGCATGCCAATATGCCATAACTGCAGAAGCTGCCTTCCATCAACCGAATGTATAGCTGAGCAGCTGCAGATGGTCATTTCCCAATTGCTGAATAAATAGTTCGATAATTATATCATATAATATAGTTTCTGTTTTTATGCAATTGTAAGATTTTCTTCAAATTTAATACCACTCATATATGAGTGTTTTATTATTAGGCTATTAATAATAATAATTAGCCTATTAGAAAATCTCTATTTCTTTTTGTTCGTATTTCGATTTTTTGTTAAATCAAACTTCAGTCATTCAAATAAAGAAATATTCCAAGCCCGGAGTCGATTATCCAAAATAACTGTTTTGATCTGATCATAGCCTAAACGAGTCATGGGTCTGATGCAGTTATTGGATAGCACTATATTGTAGACAGATTGGAGATTAATCCTAATAAACATGCCGCTACAATTAAAACCATTACATTAAAATACATTTAAAACAGTGTATTTCAATAAGTTCAGCAGCGTGCAGATCCTCGTTTATGTCAGAATGTGGCGACAGCAGCGTGGACAATCCCTTAGCTCGCTCACATAATGTAGACCATGTATCTATTATAACGGGAAAACATATGGTTTTTATGACATATGTCGTTATGACGAGAAAAAGATGTCGTTTTAACGAGAAAAGATGTCCTTTTAACGAGATAATTATATAGTTTTTAACGACATCTCGTTTTTATGAGAAAAGATGTCGTTTAAACGAGATAATTATGTTGTTTTAACGACATATCTCGTTTTTACGAGAAAATGTTAACAAGAAAACGTCGTTATTACGAGAAAAGATGTCGTTAATGACATAACATCTCGTTTTTACGAGAAAAGATGTCGTTTTAACGACATAACATCTTGTTTTTACGAGAAAAGATGTCATTAAAACGACATATCTCGTTATTGCGACATAATTGAGTGAAAAAAGTAATATGTGGGTGGCAGCAATGCGTCACCGTAATATAATATAATATAATATAATATAATATAATATAAGCATTTATTTTTAGATTCAAATTAATTATTTACAGATACACCACCTGTTCGAATTTCGGAATAATCACAAAGACTCTTATGCTAACCAAAGCTGTATTCATTTGATCAAAAAATAACAAGGAAAAAAAAAGTGAGAGTGTTTCGCAGCTCACGTTAGGCTTTGGTGGTACATGGGATATTGAGTTTCACACTGTGCAAAATGTTGTGTCAAGTCCTTCTGTAGCCAAAATGATTTGTGCATTTTGGGTTATTTCAGTTCTGTTATGCTTGACAGACATGTGAAGCAACAGTCAAATGTGTTGATTGCTTGCTAATGAAATTTACGGTGCGAATTTGTTGAAAATACATGCGCACACCTTTTCTGTCGGCATGATGGATCTTACAGTGTTGAAAGGCTTGTATGTGACGCACCTGCTAGCGGGGTAGCAGATAGTTTCACGTTATAGTAAAGGTGTTTTTGTCAAATTTCACGTTTTACCTAAGGAAGTAGTGTGAAAAATCTTGACACACTTGACAAAGTATAACGCATGTTTCATCAGCCACAAATAAACATGGCTGTGGAAACCTGCATCTTTTTTGCTTCATTATTCTGGAAACAAAATACTTTTTAAAAACTTTGAAAAAAAAAAAAAAAGTTTGTCAACTTTCACAAGTGTACTTGTTTTAGATGTCTCAAAGCCACAAAATAATTTGGATTTCATTAGAGTTTTAGGAGAGATCATTAATCCAATCAGTCATTTTTACTCACAGGAGGTCAGAAAATGATTTAGAATGTGTGATATTTTAATTAATCGCACATTTCAGGGAAAACAGAATCCGTTTCACCTTAATGAGTTTCTAATGTTGGAATTTACTGGGATTCCAGTATATGGAATTCTGGAATTTGTAGAATTAAACTAAAAGACAAGGTTCAGATTCACATTGTATTTCTGTGAAATGCAGAAGTTCATGGTAAAGCGCCAGGCTCACTTGTTGTTCTTGATCCTTTGTGACTGGCTTATGTATGGATTTATCATGTTTACATACCATCCCAATAAAGCCCTGTAACAAATTCTCAGAATCTAGCTCCTCTAAAGCCCCAGCAAGTGGTCTGCTCAACTGCTCGAAAAGCAAGTCTGTGTGCGTTTAACTCATAAATTACGCCAGTAATGATCCAATAATGGAGTAGGCAGTAATGGAGTAAATAGCCTGAAGCTGCAACACCAGCGACCCTGCTGGGTTTTAAATGCAGTCCCTGGTCAGTGGTCATGGTGACTGATTCCAGAGAGAATCGAGGAGTCTCCTCTGAATGAATAAACACACTGACTGATCGTCTCGTTCTTAGCCCGTGTTTACTCATTCATCAGTGTAAACCTGCAGTTGAAATCATTTCATTTCTCTTTTTTATTCAGGCTGACAGAGCCAGAGGTTGTCCTCAACCTTGAGCAAAAGACTTCCTGTCTGCCTGTTATCTATAAAACTGAAAGTTAAATTAGTCTTATGAGGCGTTTTGTATTGATTGCAGTTCAGCACACCCCTTGAGTTGCCTTGCTTATCTTTTCCCATATTTTCTGATTGGCATTTAATTACTTTTCTTTGCTCGTTTGCTTTCTTGTTGCATCCTCTCACCCTCTCTCCTTTACTCTCTCTTTGTTTTTTCTTCCTCTCTATTTCATCTAAATGCCCTTCATTTTTTAAAATTTATTTTAGTGTCTTTTTTTTTTTGCACGTAAAGAAACATGACTTGCATATACTTGATGGCGATGGAATGAGAAATGAGGCAGTTAAAATGGGAGAAAGACAGAAACACAATGGACAGATGAATTATTTGAACAGTAAAGTATATATAGAGAGAGAGAGAGAGAGAGAGAGAGAGAGAGAGAGAGAATCATTACTCACTACTATCTTGTTTGCTTGTAAAAATATTTCCTGTTCTGCATGTATTTACATGCATTTATTTGATTTAATGAATACTGAATCCTGGAAATGCTGATTTGAGGCAGAAGGTGAGGGGAAAAAAGGAGAGAGAGCAATAAAATATTGTGTTCTACACTTTCCTCCTTTTTTTTCCCTCCAAAGAGCTGGAGGAGAAGGTGGAACATGTAGCAGTTAAATATGATAGATTTATGTTTTAGACAAAATGTAGCCCTTGGTCCATCTGAATTATCTATGATGTGCATTAATATGAAATTGCCTTCAGCGGTTCATATCTCTCTCTTTCTGTTCAGTGTTCTGCCAAGTCAATTTTCTGGAACTCAAGATGACGTGCATTCCCACCAATAAATAGATAGATTTTTAAATAATGTTATAATGTATAATAAATACATAATAATCAATGATCAGGTTATGTATAGAACACTAATCAGATCAAATTTGTGACACTGACCATGTAAAGTCTTATGTAAAAAGAAAAGAGGTCAGAGTTCCAGATGATCATCAAGCATGATAATTTTACCTACAGTTGAAATCAAAAGTTTACGTACACCTTGCGGAATCTGCAAAATGTTAATTATTTTCCCAAAATAAGAGGGATCATACAAAATGCATGTTATTTTTTATTTAGTACTGACCTGAAAAGACATTTACATATAGTCCACAAGAGAAAATAATAGTTGAATTTATAAAAAAAAGACCCTATTCAAAAGTTTAAAAGGGGGGTGAAAACTTATAGAATTTGAAGATCAGGGTAAATTTAACTTATTTTGCCTTCTGGGAAACATGTAAGTATCTTCTCTAGCTTCTGAAGGGCAATACTAAATGGAAAAAAAATGATATTTAGGCAAAATAAGAAAAATGTACGCATCTTCATTCTGTTCAAAAGTTTACACCCCTGTTTCTTAATGCACCCTCAAATTCTAATCATATCATTTGTGATTTAAAAAAACAAGAAAGAAAGAAAGAAAGAAAGAAAGGAATGTGTCAAGGTCAGTAAAATACCTGATAATTTTTTAGGAACATTTTTTTATGATGTTAGTTAATAGTATAAAATGTCATGTGTTGTGACTCCCCAAAAACAAAAAGTATTAATTCATGATATTGAATATGATACGGGTTATATGGGATGGATGGATGTGTGGATGAATGAATGTACACTTATTCAAGGTTATTCAAAATTACTTTTTACATGAAGCTTGCTTTTCAAAACCATGTAAAGCCAACACAAATAAAAAAAGTACATTTTTAAGAACTTGAAACAAGTTTTAAACTGGATTGTTACCTTCTTTTTAAAATATTTGTTCTATTTCTTTATTGTGGATGCTCTTATACGGTTTGCCCATGACCTAGATGTTGTTAGTGAATGTATAAACTGAAAGACCTCTAATTTTGCCACATAATGTTAGATCTTGTTCCCTGTTTGTCCAGGACAATGTGTTTGCAGTTAAAAGTACATCAGTCAACTGTTCCTTCTCTTTCTGTACGTGTATCTGAGGTAAAGTTCTTGTCCAATGGGTATGTGTGTGTCCTCTCACTGTCCATGACGTCTCACCTCATTACCCAGGCCCAGGGGAGGACTACATCCCTGTTAATTAAACTCAATGAAATTGAAGTGAGATGAAGGGCAGAAAGACATGACAGCTGAGAGCCCTCGGGTGTGTCCGGTGCCGAAGACAGAGGACGAGGCACATGAGTGCGTGTCCCCCCTGGACACTCTGTTCTGTTTGCAATAGAGCTATGAAACCGTGTCTGACTGACAGTTCAAACACAACTGACAACTGATGGCTCTACTGACAAGGTGACACAAGTCAGAATCTATTAAAAACAGGACATTTAGCGCTCTTTCCTGCTTCTGTCACTGGAAGTTTCTGCTAGAAAATGAAACTAAATGCCTTAAAGCCAAAGTTTTAAATTTTTTGTCATGTTAAATACTTTCTCCTCCTCTATATCAGTGAGTTCAAGACTACAGCCAGTGCCAAAAAACCCCTGAGCGGAAATTAGTAGATTGTTGTGTTATGTTATGTTACACTATATGTTTATCATGTGAGTTTAAATCTTGATCTCAGATTTTAAGCAAATGTAATTAAAAAAATATATAAAGCTTATTGCTGTTTTTACATCTGTAATATTTTAGATTTTCACAGTTAATGATGAATATTTCCGTTCTTTTTCTCACTTTATCTCTGTCTCTCTCTTTTTCTTTCAGAATTTCAAAGCATGTCACAGAATTAATTTCAGGAATCTAATAAATAAAATTATAAAATATAAAGTAAAGTAGAACTAGATAGTAAAGTTTATAGACAAACTAGGGTAGCTGGGGTGGTTGCTAAGGTGTTCCTAGGTGGTTGCTATGGTACCCAGGGTGGTTGCTAAGGTGTTGCTAGGCGGTTGCTAGGTTACCTGGGGTGGTTGCTAGGGTGTTGCTGTGCAATTGCTAGGCTACCTGGGTTGGTTGCTAGGGTGTTACTGTGCAGTTACTAAGGTACCCTGTGCCGTTGCTAGGGTATTGCTGTGTGGTTGCTAGGGTACTCTGGGTGGTTGCTAGGGTGTTACTAGCATGTTGGTAGCATAATTAACAAGTTACTAGCATGAGTTTAACATGATTAGCATGTCACTAGCATGTTGTTAGCATAATTAGCAAGTTACTAGCATGTTGCTAACATGATTCTAACATGATTATCATGTTCCCAGCTAACAATTTTTGGTTCCCAGAACGTTCCCTTTTGGTTAGCCAGGAAAGTTTTCTTAACGTAAATAGAACGTTCCCTTTAGGTTAGGGGAATGTTCCCAGAACCTCTTTAGATACCGCTGCTGTACGTCAGTATCATCCAGCGCCCCCGCATGGAAGACGGACGGATATGGACCTCAATAATCAGTACTACAAACGTCTTGTTTCAAACTATTGTTTAATCATTAAAGATAATCAGAGCACATTTAACCATCATAAGGAGCATTAAATGAGATTGAATTATCCGTTATGTAAGATTTCTTTATTATAACTATCATGTACCATATAATAACCCAGATATTACATTTCTTAAGCACCAAATAACAATGACTTCAACAAAATATTGGGTTTTAAAAATGTGAATTTTATTTTTACAGACATTAAAAATTAATAACATTTATTTGACTTTAATATTACATTAATTTCTTACCACTGAATTAGCGATGTGCTTCTCTCTTTTGGTCGGAAAAAAAAAGGTTAATATCATGTTCTCTTCAATAAGACTTGTCAAATCTCTCTGAAATCACAATATTTACTCTCGAATATTTATTAATTATAAGCAGGGTGCGATTTGTGAAAAAAACCAGAGGGGTGGATGCTTTTGAAAATTTTTATGAAATGTTTTTAATATGACAAAAACTGTATTTAAAGTGATCGCAGTTTAATAAAAACATTGTAGGCATACGTTAGGCCTATTAATTGTAATGATTTCATTTCCACAGTTATTCAAACAACGAATAAATTATATAGAGAAAGCGAGCAAAGAACACAATGGAGCTTTTTGAAACTCCAAATCAGCTAAACCATTACGTCGCAAAATGATTCACCGTTTCGAAGGGCTCCAATCGGATCGCGTATCACTAATCATTTGATTCAGATCGAGATTTCAAAGCGTGTGTCGCGAATCATTTGATATAGATCGGTAAGTCAGAGTGGTTTCGCGGGATGTTTTTAACCAGAGGGGGGGAAATCCCCCCCATCCCCCCCTACAAATCGCACCCTGATTATAAGTAATTATTCAATAAAGAGATCAATAAACGAGTGTTAGTCAGTAAAACAAAATGACCGTTAATTTTTAAATTATGCGAGTGCGTGGCTTTATATGGAACACAGGAGAAAAGGGCGTACTGGAGAAGCATGTGCAGATCAGAGGCGTGCTGTAAAGAAACATACAAACGAACATATGATATGCTTTTCAGACTACGCTTAACTTCGGCATAATTTCAGCTATAAAATTGGAATTATATTATCATTGTAATGCGATTTGACTACTTTGCTGTCTACACTTTATTAAAAGCTTATTTCAGACATGGAATTCTGCAAAAATAGGCTAGTTTGTTTATGATTAAAAAAATACACATTTCAGCATTAGAATAATCAGAAACATTTGCAAAGTTTTAATTAGTTTACATTGTTATGACAACTAAAAATAACCTGCAGGGAACGTTCTGGGAACGTTCTCTCTACCTTATAAAATAAAATCTAAAAATAACCTGCAGAGAACGTTCCCAGAACGTTCTCTGTTAGAAAAATAAAACTTAAAAACAACCTGCAGGGAATGTTCTGGGAAGGTTCTTTTTAAGTTATAAAATTAAAACTAAAAATGACCTGCAGGGAACGTTCTGGGAACGTTCTCTTTAGGTTATTAGAAAAATAACCTACAGGGAACGTTCCTAGAATGTTCTTATTTGGTTCCCAAAAAATAACCAACTGGGAACCAAATGGGAACGTTAGGGGAACGTTCTGTTTTTGTTGGGTTATTAGCATGTTAACATGATTAACAAGTTACTAGCATGTTGCTAGCATGATTCTAGCATGATTAACATGTTTCTAGCATGATTAGCCTATTATTAGCATCTTTCTAGCACGATTAGTGGCCAAAACCACTTTAAAACCAGCTTGGGAGACCAGTCAAAGCGGCCAATCAGCTTAGGCTGGTTTTAGTTGTTTTTTTTCAGTAGGGAGTTGTTAAGCTTTGCTATCCAGCTTATTCTTCAGTGTGGAAGTAAGCCGTTTTCTGTGAATGTGCAAGACTTCCGGTTCATTAGCCACCGTAGAGAAATAACGGTAAGAATAACAAAGTGCAGTAAATGGTAAAACTGCTTGCACTACTAATCAGTATGTTCATAATTAAGATAATACATTAAAATAATATGGTAAAACACACCAATTTGCAATATCAAGCAGCAAAACGAGCTGTTTTGTAAAGCTAAAAATAGCTGGAAGCAGATGACACCGGAAGCCAGGCACATTAAATTTACAAATGGCCGTGTCCACTCTAACGGGAAAAATAAGGTGGATAGCAATAGACAGGTTAAATACACCATAAGATTCATTGTACAAAAGTTTTGACCCCCTCAATGAAAGTCTATGGGATTATAGGTGGATTTGATAGTCTGGTTTACAAAAACCGTAAGCCGGATCAGTTAGAAAAGATATAGCAACCCGAGTCAGACCAGTCTGAAGGTGTAAATAGGACTTCAGTAAGTTGGCTTTTTCAAGCCAAATTAGTAAAGTAAAGAAGAATAAAATAAAATAAAACAAAATCCAAAGATTAGCCCTAAAAATTGCTTAACAGATTTATATATTATATTTTTTCCTTATTTATATATACTTTAAAATTGGTTTTAAATTTGTTTGCACTGGCTATCTTAGAATAATGAAACTGTTTTACACAATGTATTAGTATTATAATATTGCTTCTGTACATATATGCCTAAAGTACATTTTTAAAAAAAGGTTATATAAATTAGTAGAACAGAGACCAGAAAAATCATGTTTTGATGTTTTGATCAATGTAACAATTTAATTGCAAATAAAATTACTAACAATATGATGATTAGTTCAGTCAGTGAAAAAAAAGTGGCTGGATAACTGTGCAGTAAATCAAAACAGGAGCTTCCATCAACTGAAGTGGGCACTAACAATTTATTCCCCTTGAATATACTCAACAGATATAATTGGATTGATTTAGTTTTGTCGCATTGTGACATGCCACTTGCTTCCAGTATAAACACATGTCCGAGGCAGCTTAGTGTTGTCATAGCAATAAAAATACCTTTTGATTTATGTGCTGTCTGTTTGTTTAGATTGAACTAATATGAGGTCCGAAATTGGAGTAATTTCATCCTTACCTTTCATTATTAAACACTAGATATTTTCTTACAGCTGACAAAGACAACAAGCCATAAAATTAGTATTTATAGGCATGAAGTAACCCAGCATGTTGTCATGTCAAAATTGTCTCTTGCATCGTTTCACTGTGTACCTCTGCATTCTGTGGTCATAAACTCATGTGAGGAGAAGCCAAATGACTTTATCTCCATTTCCCATAATCACTCTGGGCAGATTATCACTGTGGAAAATATGTTCTGATTAACTCATTTTAATACGCATGCAACAGCATGATAATGTGTTATCTGCGTGGCGTTAGGCTAATGTGTGCTAATGGCCTCCGCTGCCTCTGATTTGGGAAGGCTCATTTGTCTGTCTGTTCCGTAATCGGTCAGTCAGTGCCGTTTATCATATTTAGACTGAATCCTTTAATTGAGGGCGACCTAATTATGTTGAAACGTACAGTGGATTTACATTCACCTTTCAGTCAGGTTTTTTGGGGATTGATAACTGGGCCATATTAACATTAGGCCCAATCTAGACACTTTACTGATCAAGTTAAACTGAAACTTAAATTGAAAATAGCATTAAAGCCTTAAATATTGATATTAGAATCAACATAGATTCAAAATTATGACAGTGTTTTAGCACCACATAAAAAAAAATTAAAAAAAATAAAATTACGAGAAGTCAAAATATTATGAGAATAAAGTTGAAATATTACGAGAATAAAGTCGTAATATTACGAGAATAAAGTTGCAATATTACAAGAATAAAGTCGAAATATTACGAGAATAAAGTCGAAATATTTTGAGAATAAATTCAAAATTATGAGAATTAAATCATAGCAATTAAAAATATTATAAATCCCAGTTCTCCCAGTGCTCCCAATCTGGGCCATTTGCATGCGCAATAGGCTATAGAATATACTCAACTTTCATCTCGTAATTGCTACAAATTAATTCTCGTAATTTTGACTGCATTCTTGAAATATTTTGACTTCATTCTCATATTGCTACATTATTCTCGTAATTTAGTCATTTTTTTTCCCCCAAAATATGACTTTAATCTCATAATCTTAGATTTTTCAAAAAATTTTAACGTGCCACTAAAATGCTGTTGTACAAAATCGATCTAATTTTATTTTAAATATACTTTTAGCAATATTTTACATTTATATATGAATAAAATAATATGGATCATTGATTAATATGTATATATACTGTAAATCAGAAATGAAATTAAAAAGTTACAAACGGGGTTGTATGCTAACTTTAAAGTCACATGTTACAATCAGCAGTACAGTGGTTTTCAAATTAATAGTGGCCGATCTTGTATTTCATGAAGTTTCTCAACATTAAAGGCAGCTATTTCATGACTAAAGGGTTGTTACTTACATCAAAAGTTTCTCAGATTGTGTTTAGGTGAGTCTGACTATGTAATAGTGGATATATGTGCTGTAAAACTCCTTATTCTCTTATTAACTTTATTTGCCTTAACAGCTCTGCTTGAGAGTAAAGATCGAGGCTGAATAGAATATAAATGTAAGCTCTTTCTGTTTCGAGACATTGTAATTGTCTTTCTCCCAAACATGTGATTTTGGGCTGCACTCCATTGCTCTGACTGCAGGGATTCATGCTAGCAGAATGCTGGCAAACACTTTCCTAACATTGGCAGAGTGCGAACCCGTGCCACTCAGGCTGAATTGGATAGCAGAGCTTAACACAGATTTCATTTGCGGTGTGGAAGCTAATTAGTTTGGGAGCATGAACTGAAACTCATGTGAGGCAAGTCCATAATTGAATATTAATGAGTGCAGTTGGATTTGACATTAATCAAAGCTCCCAGCCTTCTTATCTGTTTTAGGTAGAGGAGATTAATTAGTACATGTGCCATTTCCTGTACTCGTGTGCAAAGGTAGCCTGTTTGTTGATAGCTGCAGCAGTGTGCGGAACAGTGTTTTTCAGTCTAGCAGCCAGGTGTTGATGTTAAAGATCTCAAGATGCCAGCCTTGGAACTTGCACAGGTACCATGAAAGTCTTGGCACTGACATTTATTTCCAAATTTGATTAATTTCTAAATCAATTCATTTGGGAATGTTTCACATTTTATTTTTGTATTTGCATATTTCCAAATATTTTGGCATAATATACAAGAGTAATGTAACATAGCAACAAAGCATAGACAGATTATAGTAATTCTCTACATTTAATCAGATATTTAAAAAAAAAAAAAAAAATTAACTTAAATCAGTTTCTCTAATAATAATATAAATGACTCAAAGATTATTTTGTATATCAAGTAATTTAGGACTGTTTTACATTTTTATTTTCTGCTTAATTTTCACATTTGCATATTCAAAATATTTTGGTGATCATACAAGCATACAAAGCTATTGTAATAAAGCAGCACAGCATTGATAATAGAATTTCTCCACATTTTAAACAGATTAAAAATAGTAAATCAGCTTATTTTAACAAAAAATGAATGTTAAAATATACGTAATTTTTTTTTTTTCAAATTAATGGTTTATTATATTTTATATATATATTCTAATTAAATTTAATTAAATATTCATTAACTGTAAACCAAATTCTTAATGAAAAAATGAATAGCTATTTCTAGTTATAATTAATAATTTTATTATATAATTTAATATACACTAACAGCCACTTTATTAGGTACACCTGTTCAACTGCTAGCTAATGCAAATATTAATCAGCCAATCACTTGAAAAGGTGATTTATGTGACTTTGAGTGTGGGATGATCTATACCCAGGCTCAATATAAATACGTATCTACATTTTTGCAAAACTCAAAAAAAGTACCTATATGTACAGTTGAACACTAGAGGCTGTAAAGCTCTGAAAACTTTTATTCCTTTTTTATGCAAAGTATGATTTACAGGGCCAGAGTTGCGTTTAAGAATCCTAATTTTTGCACAATTACTTGCACAATATTGTGTTATGACTACAAACTGATACTTTTGAACATTAGCGTCACATATTCAGCTTTTTAGATATGTGTTTTCTAACTCGGGTTTGCTCACAGCAACACGGCAATGTACTTGAGAAGTGAAGCGCTCTGTGAAACTGTAGTTTGACAAAACAGCTCAAAACTGCATAGGTTGGGTGTAGTGGTTATTTCCAACAACGATTTTAGCAACACTTCCCAGACATTTGAATTTGAACCTCCACAATATGTACCTGAAGCAATAACATAAAACCGCAGCAATACATGCCTGGATCAATGTAATGCATCGTCACATATTGAACGTGCGTTTAAACACCACTCACTGGACATTTCACTTTAAATCTGCCGCGAAACGTGCAGTACACTGTAAAAAAAAATCCGTAAAATTTGAAGTAAAAAAACGGCAGCTGTGGTTGCCAGAATTTTACCGTAAAAATACAGTACGGTAGCAGCATTTTAAGATTTTACGGATTTAAAGATTTTAGGATTTTACAGATTTAACTTAAATCTACAATTAAAAACTGTATTTCTTTAACTGATGTAATGTTAATATACCAACCTATTGAAGTTCTGAAATCTGTTTTGTACCTACACTGATAACCATCAAAATCAGGTGGTGATGAGAAAGTCACATGATGAACCAAAGCTCACCACAAGCAGCTTTTCCTCAAACTGAGAAGGCCAATACTAATAAATATAGATATATATAGAAGATGCACAATGTCATTCACACAAACACTAAACACCATCATGGTGACACTCATAAAACTGAAATATGCAATAAACATTCATTTAACAATGTTAGATTAAAATACAACGGTAATAAACATAACTGACAAGAAAAAACTAAGAAGAAATAACATCAAATTTGAAATGCAATGCAGAGAACGTCAATTTACATTTTTTTCACTTCCAATAAATGGTATTTTACTGTAAAATTGTCTGAAATGTCTATTACAGTTTTTCACCGTACGTAGTAGGGAAACTTACCGTTAACCATTTAACGGGTTTTTACTGAAGCATTTTCACAGTTTTTTACAGTTAAAATCACGGCCATTTTTTACAGTGTAAGGTACGTAATATTGGTATTGCAGAAATATCACCCCAAGCACGTACTTCCAATGAGCCTGGGTTGGGCATGGTTGTTGGTGCCAGACAGGCTGGTTTGCGTATTTCAGAAACGGCCAATATACTGGGATTTTGACGCACAACTATCTCTAGGTTTTGCCGAGATTGTTCCGAAAAAGAGAAAATATACATTGAATGGCAGTTCTGTGGGCGAAAATGCCTTGTTGATGCCATAGGTCAGAGGAGAATGGCCAGACTGGTGCAAGGAAACAGCACTTAAATAACCACTTGTTATAACAGAGTTATGCAAAAGAACATCTCTGAATGCTACATCAACAGAAGACCACACTGGGTGCCAATACTATCAGCTAAGTTCATACTGGCTCACCAAAATTGGATAATAGAAGATTGGGAAAAGGTTGTCTGGTTTTACAAGTTTCGATTTCTGTTGCGACATTCAAATGGTAGGGTCAGAATTTGGTGTAAACAACATGAAAGCATGGATCCATCCTGCTGTCTTTCAATGGTTCAGGCTGCTGCTGGTGGTGTAATGGTGTGTGGGATTTTTCTTGGCACACTTTGGGCCCCTTAGTACCAATCAAGCATTGTTTAAACACCACTGCGAGTATTGTAGCTGATGTGAATTCTTCATCAATATGGACCAGAATCGCTGAGGAATTGGCACATTAAATCCTTGTTGTTTATGTTTATGCAAGAGGGTGACAATCTTGGTGAAAGCTATCTGTTCTTGATCTTAGGATTTTAAGAACCATCAGATCGTTCAATTTAAAATGTTTTTATCCAGCCCTACAGTGCGTCGGTTCATGTTTGTAAGGCCGTAAATTATTGGTTAGAGGTTTGTTAGCATATTATATGCCCAGGAACACATGCCAGTTGTGTGCATGAGACTTCCTGAGGTAATAAAAGGAAGTACTGTCACTGAGCAGCCAACATCCTACACAGACAGATTTCAAACCCCAGTGTTCCTGTAGCATGGCCTCCTGTCAGCTTAGGAGCTGGGATGAGAGAGCAACAGCATAGATGGTGGAAGAGTGGGAGTGAGGGGGGAAACAAAGAAAATCAGAGGTAAGAAGAATGAAATAATACAAACCTTTAACAAAATGCACAGTGTGTGTGAGACAAAGTAAAAGAAGGAGAGGCTGCAAAGAGAGTGAGAATTCAGGCATGTTGCATGAAAGATTCAGGGAGAAACAGATGAAATATTTGAAAAGGCATGTTTGCCTAAGAACAAAAGACAGAACTCACATGACTGAGACAAGGAAAGGAACTAATCAAGTGTGGAAGTGTGAAGAGGTACTAACAAAATGAAAAAGTCATGGAGAAAATGCAGGTAGAGACAGAAAAAAAGAAGAAATGGTGAGACAGGACAAGAAAATATGAAGTGGTTGAAGTAGAATTGCAGTTTTTATTTTATTTTTATTTTATTTACTTATTCTTTCAGTTTTGTAAGTCCACCTATAATGTTAAACAAGAGATCTTAAATTATATATATACATATATATTTCATAAATATTTCCAAAATGTGGATTGCCAGCCTTAGATCAAACTTAATTATTTTTTTAATTCATATTTTAATTTATCTTAGAAAGTTTCAAAATAAGTCATTTCAGAATTTGTCTTTTTTTTGCACTAATGAAAATAAATCAATGGAAAAATAAATGCAAGATGGTTGCTTATAAATAAACATATTGCATTAAAATAGTGAAGAGTGTTAATAACAATAATTCAGTTTAATAAAAAATGTTGTATTTTACCCTATATTTCTTTTTGGCATGTATTTTCTATGCTTATCAATTTGCACATCGAACTCTTAAAACAGCAAGCAAAATCCTGTTTTTCAAATGTTTCTTGTGAAAGTCAGATATATTACATGAAACAATAAAAAAAGCACCTGATGAAATATTTGTAGGAGGTATTTGGCCTTAGAAATGTGTGACAGAAGAAAAGCAGAAAGGCAGAGTGCTGTAGGAGAACAGCAGAGCAGATGCATTATATATTAACATTCGCTGCTCTGTCTCTGCCCGTGCAGTGACTTCTGCTCTGAATGTGTGGATGTTTTCAAAACATTTATACACATATCTACTATTCCTGTTCTATTATTAATTAATAAATGTTACTGTTTTCGTGTAACTCAGAAGGGATATAACCTTACACATCAACATCATTCTCAAGTGGTTCTCATAATCTGTTATCCCTAAATCAACATCCTTCCCTAAATCACTTCATTATCAGCTCCAGATTTTAATTAGGGCCTTTAACTCTGTACACAGCGCTCACTTGTGTGAGTCAATTGGACAATTAATTAGTCAAATAAGTCTCACGGCCTTTTGAATTATTTTAATCGTTGGTTGTTTCATAGCCTCCTCACTTCACATTTTAATGTTATTTTTGCATCTCCTCATGAAGTGATTCAGCGTTGTTCATTAATCAAATCACTCAAATTGTCCATATATCACAGCTCAGACACCACAGACTTCCAACTAAATTTTAGTTTAAAACAAAAAGTGGATCCCATTGCAAAAAAACAAAAAATCCACATCCTGGCACTCGCATAGCAAGCGAAGTAAAAAGCCTTTATTATAAGACAGGGCTACATATTAAAAAGACACCGTGTGCCTTTTTAATATGTAGCCCTGTCTAATGAGTCTAGAGTCTAATGCTCTGTGACGTTTTAAAATAACATACCATCTGCACTACACCTAAACCTACCCGATAGTATGAGCAAAAGTGAATGTGACGTAAAAACACAATCACAAGCATGCCATTTTAGCTTGTTTTTTTCGATCTCTCATCTTTCAACTCTTTCATTGTGAGTCATGTTTTTCACGGGATTTGTACCCAAGGATTCCACATCCTAAGTCCAATTCTGTGCCAGCTGAGCCACTGAGCAAGCTTGTTACATCCGGAAAGCGAAACATATGTAGCTGTAATCATAACTGTGTACGAAAACAAGTGCTCAATGTTTTCCCACCTCTAGTGTTAATTTCTGTTGGAAACTGCAGTGTTATGTACTTATTGGCATGTATTTCACGTCGTGCAAAAAAGTTCCCACAGGTATTTTCATCAACAACAACTTACTGGTGAGGTCACTGTTTGGCTAGTCAGTTACTGTATGAAAAAAGTCAGAATGTCGAGTTTATACAGTGCCTTGATTTCTACGTTTATGTCTCACAATTCGGACATTTTTTTTTTCTGAGGAAAAAAAATCTGAATTGTGAAGAAAGTCACAATTACCTTATTATTTTTTTTATTCCATGTCAGTAAACAAGCTTTCATAGAAATCTCATCATAAATCCTGAAAGTAACCAAAAATGCATAACTTTTTAAATTTTTACTATATTGCATTTTAAATCCTTAAATCTTTTGAGAAGACACATTTCAGATGACCAGCATTTGTTTTGGATGCTGTTATGCTGGTGGACCTACTAGGCTTCTTAACTAGATTAACCAGGAAGCCTCCCCTGGTCAGCTAGTGTCATCAGAAAGACCATGCTGGTCAAATTGGTCCACCATCGAACTAATTTAGTAATTCAACCTTGCTGAAATCATCAAGATTCAGTCAGATTTACTGAACAAAAACTACTGTTTTGTTCTTGTTCCTGCTTTATACCAAAAGACATCTTTCAGTGAGTGTGTAGCCCACGCCATTATTTTATTGTTTCATAAAGGCATATATTGCAAAACACTGTGTTGATAAATAGGTTTACATTGCATCTCCCTATTTTCTGCTGAGTTCAGTGTGCTGTGTGTGGCAAAAATATGCTGCCACACAGTTTAAATAGTAAAACCTGCTAAAATGGGTGTCAAAATAAATATGCAGACCTAACATATAATGCAATGTGTTACAAGTAACATTCCCCAACTGTACTGTACCTCAGAATAAACCTTATTTATTCCCTTTGGGAAAAAACATGTGTTGTATTACTCAGGAATCGACAAAATCCTCTCGCATGGTGGGCAAGAATTAACAATAAACTACAAATGCTAACTCATTAGGTATAAATCCAACAGTAATCAATATGTAAGTAAGATAATCTTAGAACCTGCACCCGCATGCAAGAAGCAAACAGGTGCAATTATGTGTCGTCTAGGCTTATTGACAAAACAGTGTATCCCACAATGTTGTACAGCTGCACTGGCAGCAGTCCTTTGATTGTCATGACTCAAAACGGCTGTCGTCTTTAATGCCTGGCCTGATGATATTTGTGGTTTTAAATGAACTGAAAGAATGAAGAATGATTGAGTAAGGAATTCAGATTGACATTTTTGCTGCCCGTGTGTTTGTGTCAGCTCGTATTTCTTGAGACAGTAAACACAGATCAGCTGATTGCATGTGTGTGTCCTGCTGTGAGCTCCGAGGTTCAGCAGTGATTTGGCTTCATGTTTCACAACAGAGAACAAAGACAGGTGGAGAACAGCAGGACTCCAATAATACACCCCATGAACACCACTACAACCCACCCACTCACACAGACACACATACACACACGAGCACACAGAGACGATCTTGCATATTGCAAGCAATCACTGCTATAATTTGGGAAAAGCATTTGGGGTTTTCATTGCTTCAGTAGTTTCCATTTAAACATAAACACTTTCTCAGCAGTTAATGGAGAGAAAAATAAGTTCTTTCAGTTTCTTCTCTGCCATTGTTCCACTTCCAATGTAGTCATTCATTCATTCATTCATTCATTCATTTATGATTCATACATTTATTTATTTAGTTAGTTAGTTAGTTGAAGATTAAAAAAAAAGTGTCTTGGAAACTTTTCACCTTGGCCTCATGACTTATTTTTGCTACTTTTCAAATGCCTTTATGTATTTTTATTGTTGTACCCTTGTTCCAGAGCCAGACTTTCAATCTGAAAGTACGCTTGAGATGAAATATATGACTTGATGTGTGAGCTACATAAAGAAAAATCAAGGTACTTGTGAAAAAATTATTCTTATTATTTATTGCATAATTTCCAGTAGAGCTTTAATTGTCAATTATGCAAAAATAAATAAATAAATAGTTCATATTTATGATACATGAAATGCTAGATATGAAATTTGCCTTAGCAAGAAAAAGTAATCTAACATTTTATTCCACTGCCATTTTCCACTTTTATTTTTTAAGTGCCTAAAATTGAAGAAACACCCATATACTTTATATAAAACAACATGACTAATTGTTTGAGTGAAGTCCATTAGCCTGTGGAAAATAAACGTTAAAGTTATATAAAGAAAACAACACTAAAATTCAGTGGCAACTCATAAACATTCTACTTCCTAGAGAGCAGCTATGATTCATAATATGATCCAGGGCATTTGTGATTTATCTGAATATAGCTTTAGTGAAAACACAAACCCCAGATATAGAATCATTTAGAACCTAATTTACTGAAACTTTTGGTATTTTCTCCACTGTCCTTGGTGCAGAAATAGTTTGTGCATAAGCTTTTAAAAGACCTCGCTGTGTGCACAGACATACAGTAATAAGATGTTTCTCATTTTAGTTATTGATATACAGAACGCAATTCCATGGTGATTTTACTTTCATGTACACAAGCGGTTTATCAAAAGTGTTATATGAATATATTCCCTCATAAATATTACAGTGTGATCAAGAGTGTGCTGAAACTGTTATTTTGGCTTTGAAACATACAAACACATATGCTGTGTATGCATTTAGCTGTTTGTTATAGACTTTAACCTTCATTGCTTCTTGGAATTTAATATCTTCCTAGTTTGTCTTTTTTAGAGAGAGAAAAGTCAGTGTATTAATGCTCAAGGGAAAAGTGTTTTAATCATTTCATATCTTGTGGTTTTACTCATTTGTACTTCACGTTCTATAACATGGCTAGAGCCACTATCACTATAATTTTGTGGAGTGGTGCACTTGTCTAATCAAGCACTGACTGTAATTAACTTGGATGGCTCTTAACTTTCCGAGTGTTCCTGTGCAGCAGAGTGTCTGCACATTACATTTATAGTTTAGAGATATTCATTAGAAGACACTTGTGTTAGAATGACTTTAAGTCCATGCATAAAGTATGTGCACAAATAAGTTTGAGGTCACTTGCAATTTTGAGTTTTAGTGTTATACAACAAAAAGTTAGGTTTATCAGGCATTATAGGTGAAGATTCATAGCTGTTATCTTGGCAAAAGGAGGTTGCAAAAAGTGTTGAATAAAAGGGTACTGTTAATTGTGTCCAACGTGTATTAGAGAAAAACAAGTCCCACTTTATATTAGGTGGCCTTAACTACTATGTACTTACATTTAAATTAATCATTTGATACAATGCACATATTGTGTGCGTACATGTTTTTACATTGTACTTATATTTAAAAAAAATACCTATATGTAATTACATCTGTAATTAATTTCTGTAATTACATTTATAATTACACTGTTGACCCATCCCTTACACCTTAACCCACCCTTAAACCTACTCATACCACCAAACCTCCCCCTAACCTTACCCATATCCCACCACAATAGCAGCAAAAGTGTTTTGCAATACAATACGACCATAAGTACATTGTACTTATTATGCACATACAGGTATATCTCAAAAAATTAGAATATCGTGAAAAAGTTTGTTTTTGTGTAACTTATTTCAAAAAGTGTTCATCTCTTTTAAGTCGTAAGTCGTATCTGTTTAAAATACTGCAATAACTTAATTGATCATTATGTGCAATATTGAATGAGTTGTGCAATCCTGTCATATGTGAGATTACCAGTCTTTTATGCTTAAGCCATCTGTTCGAATATTGCAATAACTTAATTGAACACTATGTGAAATATTGAATGAGTCATGCAACTCTGTTGAATGTGAGATCAAACAGTTCTCATGCCTAAACTATCTAGTTTTGAATACTGCAATGTCGTGTAACCGACTGTTGAATGTGAGACGTCTCTGTGTCTATAATGTTGTGTCATTTGTTTACCATTTATTAGATTATTGATTTATTGCACTATGCACCCAAAGGATTGCATTGTTTCTTTGTACTAGTACAATGACAATAAAGATATTCATTCATTCATTCAAGTGAAACTTTCATATACTGTATATTTTAGATTCATCACATTTAAAGCAAAACATTTCAAAAGTTTTTTTTGTTTTAATTTTGATGATTAGAGCTTACAGCTCATGAAAGGCAAAAATCCAGTATCTCAAAATATTAGAAGATTTCCTAAGATCAATCAAAAAAAGGATTTGCAAAACAGAAAAGTTCAAGTTCTTTAAAGTATGTTCATTTATGCACTCAATACGTGGTCGGGGCTCCTTTAGCACAAAAATTCCAGCATCAGTGAAGTGTGGCATGGAAGCAATCAGCGTGTGGCACTGATGAGGCACTATTGAGTCTTCAGCTCATCTGTATTGTTGGATCGACTGTTTCTCATCTTTCTCTTGAAAATATCCCATAGATTCCATATGGGGTTCAGGTCAGGCATGTTTGGCTGGTCAATCAAGCACAATAATATCATGGTCAGCAAACCACTTGGAAGTGGTTTTGGCACTGTGGGCAGGTGCTAAAGTCCTGCTGGAAAAGGAAATCAGCATCTCCATAAAGCTTGTCAGCAGATGGAAGCATAAAGAGCTCCAAAATCTCCTGGTAGACAGCTGCATTGACTGTGGACTTGATAAAACACAATGGACCAACACCAGCAAATCATCACTGACTTCGGAAACTTCACACTGGACTTCAAGCAACTTGGATTCTGTGCCTCTCCAGTCTTCCTCCAGACTCCAGACCTTGATTTCCAAATGAAATGCAAAATTTACTTTTATCTGAAAAGAGGACTTTGGACCACTGAGCAACAGTCCAGTTCTTTTTCTCCTTAGCCCAGGTAAGATGCTTCTGACGTTGTTTCTGTTTCAGAAGTGGCTTGGTAGCCCTTTTCCTGAAGACGTCTGAGCATGGTGACTCTTGATGCACTGACTCCAGCTTCAGTCCACTCCTTGTGAAGATCTCCCAAGTGTTTGAATCGGCTTTGCTTGACAGTATTCTCAAGCTTGCGGTCATCCCTGTTGCTTGTGCACCTTTTCCTACCCAACTTCCTCCTTCCAATCAACTTTTCATTTAATATGCTTTGATACAGCACTCTGTGAACAGCCACCCCTTTCCGTAATGACCTTCTGTGACTTACCCTCTTTGTGGAGGGTGTTAATGATTGTCTTCTGGACCATTGCCAAGTCATAAGTCTTCCCCATTATTGTGGTATCAAAGAACAAGAGATATCCGGAATTTATACTGTAGGGATGGTCATTTAATGAAATTCAAATGTAAATATTCTAATATTTTGAGATACTGGATTTTTGAGATGCACCTGTAGTAGTTAAGGCCACCTAATATAAAGTGTGACCGAAAAACATTTACTTCATAATGAGATTTTCCCCTATTTTAAATTCTTAAATATATATATATATAAAATTAATGACTGACCTCAGCTATTATTCTGTTTAACTGACAATCCTTTTTAGAAAACATCCTTAGAGTAGTTGAATTCTAATACAGTTATGGAGATTCCTTTTTAAACAAATTCTGACACTTATTGGAGGGACACAAGCAAGGTCTTTTGTCTGTACGACGGGGAAAATGATCTCAATTACCTGGTAATCTTGGGTTCACCTGGATGTGACATTGTTCAGGAGTGGCTGGACCATGCCTAATGAAAAATACAATTCCATTAATCTCTCCAGTCTAAATCAATCTAACACAAAGACAAGTTCAACCAAGCGTTTTAAAGAGGTCTGCCTTCCTCACAGTCATCACCGATCCCATTCCCTTTGAGCTAGTCTTGGATGAGCCCCATTTCAGAAACATGATAGTATTTTTACTAGTAGTGCTGCCTACTTAGTGTATGTTGGCACCAGATGAGTACTCACCAGAGATTAGGCATGAAGCAGCTGCATTGATTCTGTTATTGTCTGTGCACTTCAATGTTTTGGTTAATTGCACGAAAAGCCTCAACTAAGTGCTGCCAATTTTTGTCCATCTGGTTGTGTTTGGTACACCTGGGATAAATGAATGAGAAAAGAAAAGAGAAGTCTAAAGATGCTTATTATGGAAGTGTGAGAAAAAATCCAGTCAAAGGAAAAAGAGCGGGAGCTGACATGGATGGTTATTTATAATCTATGCACATGAAGTCAGGTACTCCTAAGGGGTAAATACTGAACATAGGTCTGCTATAAACACTTTTTAAAGTTTTAGCGTATAATCTATTAAAATACTTTCTCATGCAACTTAATATGCTATTTCTAGGTTGATTTCCTCAAAATGCTGTTTTGCTATTACTTCAAATTCTTAATCAGCCCAACACAGGAATACTGGCTCAACCAATAGTGTGACTTCTGGGAGGGACTCTCCATTTCACCAACCAATGGCAAATAGAGAGCGTTTGTGAAATCTGTTTAAAGTTTTAAAGGCTTAAAGGAGTATTTCACCAAAGAAATGAAAGTTCTGTCATCATTTACTCACCCTCATGTCTTTCACCCACTTTCTTTCATGGAACACAGAAGGAAACAGCCTTTCATGTTGTTTGCAAGCAATTCCAATGAACTGGGGTTTCAAAAGCTTCAGAAAAGATGCAAAAGCACCATAACAGTATCAAAAGTGAGCTATATTTCAAACCTTCTAAAGTGATTTGATAGATCTTTGCAAGAAGAAGGCTGAAAGTTTGAAAAGTAAAAGCTTAAAGTGAAAATCTTCTGCCCTTAACCTCTTCTTGGTGAGTTCAAGAGAAGTAGTGATGTTCGATAACTGAAAGAAATCAGTCTTTTGAGTCATACCTTTTAAATGAATTAGGTGATTCAGTTTATAAAACCAGTCTGGCTTAAGCTTTACATTTAGCAGACTTTTATGTATTTAGCTGCTTTTACCCAAAGCGACTTACAAAACTAATAGAGCACAAAAAGATGAACAAGTAAAGAGTAGTAGGTGAGAAACAGTGTATGAAAAGAGCAGTATTTCCAAATTCACTTCTGCCGAGATTTTTATGTATTTATCCAATGGACACTTTATTATCCAATGAGGCCACAGGAGAGGAGTCGTGAATGGCAGTAAAGTGCCGCAACTGACACTGTAAGTCACTTGACAATACAGGACGAATGTAGTACATTCATGACAATGATCTGTTAACATTTCACTGGAGGTGAAGAATTTCAGGTTTCGCACAGATTTATCATATGGCTTCAGAAGACTCATTAACGCGTGACTCTGAAAACTTTTATAATGCTTTTGCATCCAGCTTTTTAAAGTTTGAAAACTTCAGTCCCCATTCATTTTATGTTCCAAAGATTCCATGAGGGTGAGTAAAAATTTTCATTTTTGGATGAACTCATAAATTATACCAGATTGTTGGAAAAAATTGAAATGGAGCTGTTTTACAAGTGATGCACCAAAAATTTAGTTTTTTGCTTGAAAATAGGCTCAGTATCTTGGCCGAAAACATTACACAGTACAACAATTCATTGTTTGAACTGGTTCGCTGAAAGCTTTTCCCACAGGCAGTGATGGCAGTACCATATCAAGTAGCTGAATGATTTTGTGCTTTTGGTGGGCACCATTCCAGTCAGCTTGTGGGCTAATTTGCAAAGTCGCAGGATGTAAAATTTTGACCCATATGTATTCTTTTCTATTAGAGGTGGAGCTGCTACTTCTTTATCCTCAAGCCCACCCTCCACAATGATGAACCATCAGACCTCTGAAAGAAAAAGGGCTTCAATCTTTCAGAAATGTTCTTTTTCTCATTTCTTTTCTCACAATCCCATCTTTCTTTTCATCTTCTACCCCTTTATCCTTGGTCTTTTCCTTTCAATCTCTCTCCTCATTTTTTGCCTCCTCCTTTCTCTTTTTCCACTCTACTCCTCCTCCATCTCCTCTCCTGCCCTACTCTCTCTCTCTGAACATCATCTATTTTTAGCGGTGGCGCATGAAAAGCCATCCTCTTCCCCCATTTGCATCGCAATGCACTTTGGTGAATTTCTCTGCCTGTATTTCAATAATTCATGAATATTAATTGACGCATATCAGATGTGTGTTTTAATGAAGAAAAAAGCTTACCCACACTTCCCGCACAGCACCAAGTTTGCTAAATGAATCATTGTGAGCAAGCAAATTGATATTTTTAAGTTTAAATTGTTAACATGTCACCATAAGCAACGTGCGCCATATACATATCGCCCAATTCGTCATAGTTTCATCAGTGCGTAGAGGAGCAGTTGCTCAGAGAGAACGAATGAGTGAGTTGCCTGTCACGTTTAGCTACCAGCAGCTGGAAACGGCAGCTTTCATGACTTCATCATCAAAGTGGTTCTTTTAATGTCACACTCTATCACTATTACCAGAGAAAAGAGAGAGAGGAGGAAGTCCACAGGCACTAGCTGCCTCAAGTCTGATGTAAAACATTGTAATAACTTCCTGTAATTTCAGTATGGGATGTGAATGGGAATTTACAAAACCAACGATAAAGAGTCACAGATAACTACTGTAGCATGTAGGTTAGACTCTCCCACAATCGTCTGAGTTTGATCATTTAAATTAGCTAACATCAAAGAAAATCAAAGATTAGTTGGCTAAAACCGAAAAACAGTTAAAAAAAAACAAGAACAATCAGGACTTGCTGCTTAAGTACCATATTAAGTTTCATTATTGGAGAAAATAACTGGCTAGTCACGACTATTTTCCGAAAATTTAGGAACTGTTTTGCACATCCATCATTATGACATCGTTATGACATCAAACAGGTGATGGAGTGATAACTTCTGCTAATTAATCAGTTGGAGTTAAAATTAATGTCAGAATATTACTGTAAATAATGAACATGCTGGTAATGACAGAACTTGTGACCATAGTTGGCTAACAATGCTTTTGGGAAGCGCAGCCCTGTATGATTGAATGACCAAATATTAGTGTCAGCTAATGGTGGATCTGTTGA
Organism: Tor tambroides; assembly: GCA_021397915.2. Classification (NCBI taxonomy): domain Eukaryota; kingdom Metazoa; phylum Chordata; class Actinopteri; order Cypriniformes; family Cyprinidae; genus Tor; species Tor tambroides. The sequence continues at coordinate 38,448 of JAFVLL020028422.1, forward strand.
AGAAGCTGTCGGTGAACACATTAATGTAGTGAAAGGTTCAGATCCCCAATATGAGTCAAATGCTTCATGTACCTGAATGTAAGTGATGATGGTGTTGAAGCAGTTGATCACCCTTCCATGTTCTAATGGATAACGAAATATGCTTTATTACTTTGGAATTTTTAATAACATATCAGGACAGTTATATAATATTTGGGCAGTTTAGAGATCCATCCGTCTTAGATATACTTTCTGGTTAAAGAAGACCCAAATTTGCATTCGTGAATGATGAAAAATTCATGCATTCAAAGGTTAAGTTGTACTTTCAGGTTACCTGACAAATAATTTCTTGCGTGTGCCATATCATTTCAGAAGTCTAAAAGGCAGTGCACAAGTACATTCTGTTGCTCATTTTGGAGCTTCACAGTCCCACTACCAATTCACTTTCATTGTGTTGTAAAGAGCAGCCTGGAAACACATTTCACTTTTTGCTCCACTGAAAGAAGGAAAAACATAAAGGTTTGGAACAACATAAGAATGAATAAACGATGAAAGAATTTTCATTTTGGGTTGAACTTAAATGTTTAATGTTTGATACAGCTGGCTCACAAAGGTTGTAGCATGTATATTTTAAGACTCTATTACCTCAGTGTAGCAGTATGAGTTTCTTGGTCTGCTCCTCTGAGAATTTTCAATTCTTTTGATAATTTTGGAAATGGAAGCCCTCAAGACAACCAGTTTCCTCCTTCACAGTGCACGAATAGCCAATTCATTGCTGGTTCAAAATAATCAGCTTATGCATAGAGACTGAACATGGATATAATTTCAGCTCAACTTCTCAGCCATTAGATTATGTTTTAAATGAGTTCACAACCGTTTAAAAATCTGTGCATGTCCATATGAGTCCTTTTATTTTATGGACATGTGCAGATATAAGGATGCTTCATAGATGCAAAGAAATGAACTTTGTAATCTAATGTCAGCGGAAGATGAACTTGCTTTGATAGAAATAAATAAAACATTAACTTTACAATGAATTTTAAATTTTTAAGCAATTAAAACTTTAATTACACCAGTGTATGTAACCTCTGACTCTCTATGTTTGCAAATTTAATCATAAGAGACATAAATAAAGCATTATTATTTTAAACTGCCTGAAGCTAATTCTACATTACGTTATTCAGCTAAGAAACTTGGGGAACTTCCACTATGTCTGTGTATGTTAATGAATATAGTTTCTCGTGTCTGTCAAAAAAATGATCAATCACTGTCTCAAACTATTAAGACCATTTGAAAACTGACATTTATATCATAAACCAGAGACTGTATATTGAACCTTTCAAAGGATTTAATTTGCTAACATTATAATATTTTAGACAGTAGTCTGTAGTAAATGTACACAAAGTCTAAAGGTGGGTCAATGTGTTTCAAGCATTTAAATCTATCACATTTCTTTCTATTTGGTAAAAGTATTTTAATGTAAAACCACATCTTTTTGTTGCTGTTACAGAGAACAAGAAGAACATGGGTGTAATGAAAAAAAGAGAAAGTTCTAACATAAGACAAGTGACAGAGAGGAATAACACTTTTTATAAAGTTTAGCTGCCAGAAACAAATTCAGAATGATCTCATTACTGCATCTTCACACTAAATTTGAAGAATATCTTCTTACCCATAGGGAAAACATAGGCGGAGTTTCACTTCTATGCTTGTGGAGGTGCGGGAGGATCACATACTGCAGTTGTGTATGCAGTATCTGAAGCGGCATATACAAGTGCTCTCTCTCTCTCTCTCTCTCTCTCTCTCTCTCTCTCTCTCCCTCTCCCTCTCTCTATTTTTTTTTTTTTGCTGTACAGCAGGCAGTAGCATATACTGTATACTGCCATACAAAAGTTTGGGATCAGTAAGATATGTTTTTTTAAAGAAGTCTCTTATGCTTATCAAGCCTGCAATAATTCACAATATTACAGTTTTTGTCTGTATTTTTAGTCTAATAAATGCATGCGTGATAAGCATAATCATAAAAAAACTGTAATATTGTGAAATATTGTAATTTAACCCTCTGGGGTCAACAAACGCGTTGGCGCATTTTGGTGCATTTTTTTTTGAAAGCCCCTAAAAGGAACTTAAAGTACTCTGTGAGTTTTAATCGTACTGATAAGAGTAATACATCAATCGACTCTGTAAAGCATCTACTTTTACTGAATCTACTTTTACTGCATTTACTTTTAAGCATCTACTGCTTTCTCAAAAACACAATCATGTACATAAATGCTGCTAACATATTATTGTAGCCCAGTTTTTGCTGTTTACAGTGTTATTAGACTTTAGCCATTTATATTTTTATAAGCAACTGAAAAAAGCACAAATGTCAGGGCATGTCAAAACTTCTCCAGGCCCCCAAAACACCCTCAGACCCCAGGGGGTTAAAATAACATTTTTCTATTTTAATATACTTCAGAATATAATTTATTCCTGTGTTGCAAAGATGAATTTTCATCAGCTATTAGTCCGGTCTTCAGTGTCACATGATCCTTCAGAAATCTTTCTAATATGCTGATTTATTGTCAATTTTGGAAACACTTATGCTGCTTCTTTCTTTCTTTCTTTCTTTCTTTCTTTCTTTCTTTCTTTCTCTTTTTTTTTTTTTTTTGGTACCTGTCATACTTTTTTCAGGATTTTTGGATGAATGAAATGTGTTAAAAAGAACAGCACTTAAAATATAAATTGCTTTTAATAATATACACTACCGTTCAAAAGTTTGGGATCATTAATTTCTTTCTTTCTTTCTTTCTTTCTTTCTTTTTTAAAGAAATTAACACAAGGTTGTGTTAAACTGATAAAAAAGGTAAAGACATTTAAATAGTTAGAAAAGACATTTATATTTTTCACAACAATTCTATTTCAAAAGAAAAAAGAAAGAAAAAATGAAAACACTGATCTTTTCAAATATTCATCGTAAAGTGAAAGCAATTTTACTCACATAAATAACAGCGAGGGTCAAGCTACATTCTTGAAATTTCAAGTGTTTTATGTTTCATTTCATATTGGCAAAAATCTCTTGTCAAATTTTGCACACATTAAGTGCTTGATGAGTGAGAGTTTTTGATATTATACAGTACCACAAAAAGTGCACATGTACAGTTGTGGGGAATGTGCACTTTAATCACAGGAAACATATCATCTGCTTACAAATGCATAAATAAATAGCATCTAAACAATATTCCTGTTCTAGCTGTGGTAATGTCTGGTAGTAAAGGCTGTTTATTGTCAATGTATGTGATTATAAAACAGATATGAGATGTTAAATATAGCCTGATATAACTGCTGTGGTGACAGTGTTCTATCACAGTTTATTGCATATGAGCGTTGTTCTGTTTATTGTGTGATGACAGCAACAGCACGTTGTCACACAGATGCATGTTCTTGCCCTTAAACCGCAAGATCTCAGGGGTCGTATGACCTCAAAACATAGACAGCTTGCAAACAGACTGCTGTTCAACATTGTCTCATACAGTCATTCCTACACAAGCTCTGCTTTTCAGCCTGCTTTGATTAACTCTATATTGCACTAGAGCATTTGCTTTGATGTGCAAACACAATGCATTCTCATGTACTGTATGTCTGCAGTAAATCAAAAGCACATATGAAGTTAATTAAATGACTGAGTTCATTTCCTGGAAGAAGATCAAGAAAATGTCAGCTCATTCAAACTCATACGTATCTTTATTTGGTGCTTATCAATGTTATTTGTCAAGTTTGCATTTATCATCGTATCAGATCCAATTCACAAATGCATGCATGACTTGTGTGCATGTGTAATAAAGACACCGAGAGACAGATACATGAAACAATTATTTAACCTAATGGGGAACTCAAAGAAATGTAAAATGCAATGTTGTCTGGCCCTAAAAAGACAGGACACAACAGCCTATCTGTACACAGAGACAGATAGAACAAAATGATTATATAATTTGTAAAAAGGTTTCATTTGTTAACATGGTAACACTTTAGAATACTGTTCCATCATTAATGAATAACTACACAAGAACACAAGTAACGCAATATATACACTCTATAGTAACTAGCATTTATTAATGTTAGTGAATAGAAATGTTTGTGTTCACAGCGAATTAACTAATAAAGAAATACAATTTTTGATCTTAAAATGTATTAGTAAATGTTGAGATTAACATTAACTAAGATTAATATATGCTGTAGAAGTATTGTTTATTGTTAGTTCATGTTACCTGTTGTAGTCAATTAATGTTAACAGTAACACTTTAGAATACGGTTCCATCATTAATGAATAACTACACAGGAACAAATGACTAATGCATTATTAACATTCTAGTAACTACTATTAACTAACAAGAAACTCTGATTAATGAATTAGTAAGTAATGGTGTTTAGTTGAATGTGGTAGTTCACTATTAGCTAATCAGTAACAACTACTTTTTCATACCTCCCCAAGAACTACTAAGAACTACTGTATACAGGTTCATAATTAATGAATAATGCATAATGTATAATTAATTCTAAAGTGAAGGTCATGGTAACCCACAATTAATAACTCAAGTATTACCAAATTCTTCAGAAGGAATTACTAATTATTTGGATCAGTATTCTAAAGAGAATAACCTGAATAATTCTCTAGTAATGACTGAAATCATTGTAAGCTTTTGAGGGTTTTGTAATGTATTGGATAGTAATTATTCAGGTGTTAGTACATCCTTCTAAAGGAATTACACATTTTTTGGAACAGTATTCTAAAGTGAAGATCATGATGACTCCCTTGTAATTACTGAAATCATTGTAAACTTTTGAGGTTTTTGTAAGGTTCTGGTTAGTAATTATTTTTGGTAACACTTAAATCATTACTAGTGGGTTATCGTGATCTTCACTTTAGAATACTGATCCAAATAATTAGAAATTTCTTCAGAAGGATGTAGTAACAGTTGAGTCATTACTATCGAAAACCTTACATAAATCACAAAAGCTTACAATGACGTCAGCCAATATTATGAAGTTGTCATGCTTTTCACTTTAGAATACTGATCCAAGTAATTAGTAGTTCATTTAGAAGAATTTGATAATATTTGGGTCATTACTAGTGGGTTACCATGATCTTCACTTTAGAATTAATTATACATTATGCATAATTCAGATTAATTATGAACCTGTATACAGTAGTTCTTAGTAGTTCTCCAGGACACAAAATAGTAGTTATTGATTAGCTAATAGTGAACTACCAGTTTCAACTGAGGGCTATTACATACTAATTCATTAATCAGAGTTTCTTGTTAGTTAATAGTAGTTACTAGAATGTTAATAATGCATTAGTCATTTGTTCCTGTGTAGTTATTCATTAATAATGGAACCGTATTCTAAAGTGTGACTGTTAACATTAATTAACTACAATAGGTAACATGAACTAACAATAAACATTACTTCTACAGCATATATTAATCTTAATTAATGTTAATCTCAACATTTACTAATACATTTTAAGATCAAAAATTGCATTTCTTTATTAGTTAATTCACTGTGAACACAAACATTTTTATTCACTAACATTAATAAATGCTATGAAAAAATATTGCTCATTGTTAGTTCATGTTAATTAATACATTAACCAATGTTAACAAATAAGTGTCACGACTCTGGTAAGGGAAGGCACATGAAGATGAAGATTAGCTTTTCAATATTTAATAGATATCCAAAGACGAGGATGACAGGGTATTCCACAAGCTGTAACACAAACAATACCGGACAACCAAACTAAACAAAGGATAGACCTATTATAGGTGACTTGATGAGGGTAGCACAGGTGAGGAGGGTTAACTAATAATGAGACAAATTAACTAAACAAGATGAACTAAACAGAGCACAAACTAAACCATATAAGGGCAAAAGGGGAAGACACACAGGCAGATGACAAAACATAAGTCCAAAACCCTGACAATAAGACCTTATATTGTAAAATGTTACTATTTAATTTATTGTTCAGTTAATTCAATTTTTGCTGATATTTGTTCATTGTTATTTTGAACTCAAATTATTTTTACTTTATTTTTTAATAGTGATATTTGATTTTATTTGTTAAAAGTACTTTACTATGACTAAGTATTTGTCAAGCTTATAAAGGGATATTTAATCCAAATTAGAAAACTCTGTCATTTACTCAGCCTTGTGTTGTTTTGTATTTTAATTAAATTGAATTGAAAAGAGAATAAAAATTCACATGTCATGATCCCTGCCTATATATATACATACACACACACACACACACACACATACAGACAGTGAAAGTAAATTATGCACAAACGTGAATGATGATAAAATTACAGTTGAATACTGAATATTCAGCTGTAATTTAATATAAAATACTTAAATATAAGTAGCTGGCATGAATGTCAGCTAGGCTATTACAGAAACCTTTCTTTAAAAGAGTTTGAATTTCTGTGTACAATGGTTTAATATAAAGGAACGTCACTCCCACTAAATCCTGTTCTTCCCCCGCTGATGTCCTTAACCACACCGATCCAATCTGTCATTGTAAGAAAAGGTGAATCTTGTGAGACCAGTGTAAATGGTCCTTATTGTACCCTATATAATAATCTCTTCACCATCTCTTCCTCACCCTTCTCTTTGAGAAAGCCATCTAAGATGGTTGTTTAAGGACACAGATTCAGTCAAAGGTGACTCAGAATCTCTTGCAGTTACAGACAAGCATAAGTCTCCATCTGTTCTTCAGCACTTTACTTTTTCCTCAAGAACACAGTGAGCCCAGACTGTTTAAATTGCCACCTTCACCTGCGCTGAGTTGAACTAACCTAGAGTTCCTACAGAGCTTTCCACATCACAGTGCTTATTTAAAATGGAAAGGGAAAGAGAGATTGCAAGATAGAGTCAAGGGGAGGGGGGCAGAAGATGAGTACGCAAGAGCAAGAGAATACAATATGAACACAACTGGCTTTGCCAACTTTCTTTCACTAAAACAAAAATGGATTATGGGTATTTTAGACACTTTCTGCATGTGCTGTGAAGGTAAAAGCTTCTGTTTTCATCACATAGAGGTATGTGGTAATATGTAGAGAAAACAAGAAGAATCCCTGCTATGGGAGGTTTGTTTCTTAGCTCCAGTAATACTAGACAGTATTAATGTGTATGGATTTAAACTTTTAATTTTCTATAGTAATTCATAACTTTTCTTTCATACATCTTGTTTTTCTTTCATACAAGTTGGATTAAACTAATAGTATTATTATTATTATCATCATCATTATCATTATTAATAACAATCAAATAAATGCATCCCTCTTTTAAAAAAAAAAACATTTTAAAAATGTTATTGACCCCAAACTTTTGACTGGTAATGTATTATATTAAACTATTTATAATTTTCCATATATAATGGAATGAATATTATATATATATATATATATATATATATATATATAATATTATATATTTTTTTTTTTTTCATTTATCATTTTTTTAAATAATTTTTCAAAGTCTTTGCCGTATGGCCAGTTTCTTCATGGTGTCTGGACAAACACAACATCATATGAGTATAAAAAAGTAAGAATTTATGATAAGCACGTAATGTAACTGTGACTTTTTTGCACCTTCCCAAAATAGGTGTTGCATTATTCAGTAGAAACAACCATAAGTATATAACTTCATCTGTGGGATGCATCTGTGGGAATTTAAAGGGGGAAAAAAATCTATTCCCTGTACTGTTTATTACTGAAGGAAGTTACTGCCTGACAGAGCAGTTTTTATGATTGGATTCTCATATTTCAAAAATGAGACAAATAACAGTGTAATGTGTTTTTGATGATGAAGTACATTACAGTGCCTCAGGCATCATTTCCTTTGGCCAAGCCCTTGCGTTCAGAGGCACAAACCTTACAGTCTTTTCAGAGGCCCAATTATGCAAAATAGACCAAGCATTCAGGCGTGGCAAAGCCGTTTAAAGCGTTCCACATATCACCATAGGTTTCCTTCGGTTCCGTAGCAAGATTAACTGAGTGAAACAGTGCCTTTAATAAAAACAGAGGCCGAGAGAAAGACAAGAAAAACTGAGAATCTAGCCAATTAATTTGTATAAAATAATTTATATTCCTACAGCCACTTTCCTGCCCCTTTTCTTTTAACACAAAATAGCACACAGAATGTTTTACATAATGCTGCAAAATAAATAACTATTAGGGTCATGTTTGATGTCAAGATCATTTTGGATTCTAGCTGGACTTTGTTGTCTGGGTCACCTTTGATTAATCAATTAAAATCAAAGATTATTTAATATTCCAATGAGGTTTTCTATCAGCATACCATGAAAACTAGCACACAGACACACACACACGCACACATATGCAATCAGCTCTCTTCCCACACCTACTCATCTGAGTCTATTAGGGCTGTAATTTACTGACTAGCTGAGTACATGATGGTGTAATTTTATGTCAGAAGGTCAAACACTATATAAGGAAGGCATCAATCAAGAGCTGCTTTGAGTTTTTCCATAAAAAACTAGTGAGCTGCCTAACTAGACATCATTTTTGGTCACAAGTGTGCCTCCAACACAAAGGCTGTTCCTAAATGTAGGACATTATGCCTTTTAGAATACCTATTTTGACCAGATTCCACTGTGGAATTGCATGTAATTCTTCACAGAGGAGACAACCCTATAATGCACTGCAATGAGCTCTGTGAAAAAGTTGCCTTGTGTCTGAATATGCCAATTCCATATTATATAGCAGGTGAAAAGAGCATGTGGAAAAGTAAATCCGAATAGTATTCAGAAACACTAGGTGAAAAGTACCCAGATTACATACTACTGCACTTTTGTCGAGATTCTTATGTGCGCGTATGATGGACACTTTATTATCTCATGAGGCTGTGGGAAAGGAGTTGTAAATGGCAGTGGTGTGACGCAAGTCACATGACAATGACAATATGGGGGATGGGGGATGTCCAGATTTCATACACACATTCATACTACATAGAATGACATTTTTTTTAATAGTCGCAACGTTCGTCCCTCATTAAATGTAGTACTTGCTCAGACAGACGGTATGCGATTTTGGGACACAGCTGTGGCGTTATGAATACTGAATATACTTTAAATATATTTACATTTGATTCAAAGCTGAAATGTATTGATTAAGAAAAAATGTTTTCTTTCCTGAGCTAAAGCATTCCCTGTGGTCCTGCGTGCAACATGGTAACGCGTAATCCTTTTCCTCTGAATGCGCATTCTTAATGGCCACATCTGTATATAGCAGGTACATGAAATGAGTATTATCTCTGAATTAATAGTATTTACAAAACATTCCAAAAAAAAAGATTTCATTCATACTACACACATTAATGGTCATGAGGTTTGTTTCTCATCAAATGTAGTACCTACTCAGTATGCGATTTCAGACTCACTTTTAGATGTATTGGTGTGTAGTGTTTTTAGCCTAGCAAAATGGTCATCTCAAACACATTTGAATCACTTGTGCAGAGTTGCTGCCTCTGTAGGCCATTTCAAATCAGTCACTCGATCATCCAAGACAGGTAAAGTCTCAAGACAAGTTCAACAACCTGACACAACCCTGAGTTTTTAAAATGTAGTACCTATGCTGTGACATGCTGAACAAACAGCTTATGGAATCACAATGGTCAAAGATGTCCTTCTAGCTCATGTTTACATAGAAAATGTCCACTAAAGTACAATTTAAAAACAGAGCAGGTACAAGAACACGTCCTGTGTGAATGCTTGCCTGTGTGACATTAGACAGCTCATGTTTTTAAAAAAGCTATAGACTTCTGATCCTACACACGTCACTAGATGAGAAGACCATGATAAAAGAAGAGGAATGGGGTTACATACAGAGATCATCTGACATTTTCTCTCTGTTTGCAGCCTGTGTGGGAGATGGAGGAGATCTCAGAGCTTCAAGCATAGCTGGCAGGCGTATGTGATCCTCAGCTGAGAGGTTTCTGTCAGCCCAGTGGCTTATGAGAGTTTGAGAGAGGTGGTCTAGTAGAGCTCTTCTTGCTTTGAATACTGATGTAGTGTCAATTAATTTCAATGCTAATCATCCAACAAACCTTAATTTAGCTGCACCAAACAGATCAGCATACATCAGTTTGTCAAATTACTTTAGTGGACATTGAATGCACCCAGAGACCTGGATAGACATTTAAAATCCCTAAAAGGAAAGTTCTTGATGTTCATTTTTATTAAAAGAAGGGCAGATAAAATCCACATCCAACACCTATAATAGCAATGTGATGTGAAAACCAGCATGGACCCATGACCTATTATTGCTGAAAGTGACATTAATTGCTAAAATAATTTAATGTGAGCGCAGCGAGTGCAGACATTCTGGCTGAATTCTGCACCAAGCTTTATGACTGATGTACTCTTTTGTAATCCATCACAAAGTCCTTTCCAATTATCATCAGCTTCAAGAGCTTCACAGTCTTCCTGTGATAGATATATAATCAAACACTTTGGAATCAGACGCACACTGATGCAATCATATAGAGACAGCTAATTGAAGTACCACTGATAACCCATGCCGGTGCCTACAGTAATAACAGCACTGACTAACAAACGACCCTCCAGAATATCCTGAAGTCTTTGTGTCTGCTAAAGAATGATGTCTGTCGGGTGCCAATTAGCTTTGGTTGGTGTTTTAGGTGCTTCAGATTCATAGCAGAATCAGTGAGATTCCCAGACCTTCAAAAAAACAAAAACAAAACAAAAAAAAAGGCCAAATATTCCAGGATGGAATGTTAAATCAAGACAAATCAACATATTCAGCATCACACAATTAATCAAAATGATGTACCTTCTTTGAAGGGTGATATCACTGAAAACATGGAGAAAGAAAGAAAGAAAGAAAGAAAGAAAGAAAGAAAGAAAGAAAAAGAAAAAGAAAAAGCATTTATAAATTTCAAGAATATTTCTTAATAAATTGACAATTTTCATCAAAAACATTCATTAAAACTAAAGTAGGAAAAATCTGTAAATTCTCCACTGTTCACCTAATTGTAAAAATTAACATTTTTTTGAAAGAAGTCTCACCGAAGCTGCATTTGTTTAATCAAAAATACAGTAAAAACAAAACAGTTGAATTTTCAACAGCCTTCAATGTTCCTTGATCCTCCAGAAATTAGTTTGATATCAGTTCTCAAGAAACATTTCTTATTATTATTAGTGCTGAAAACAATTGTGCTGCCTAATTTTTTTTTGCACAAACCGTGACACATTTTTATTTCAGGATTTTTGATAAATTGATATTTTATATCTTTATTATCATGTTTGATCAACTTAATAAAACCCCAAACTTACGGTATTGTGTATATGTATGCCTATACTGTACAGTATATAAGATGGGGACATGAAAATGTCCTGCATAACAGTAGCAACACTTTTTTTTTTGTACACTACAGTATGTCACTATGTGATTATTTCCACATCATCTGGGTTATATAAAAGCATCTACATCATATTCATAGGCTGGGTTGTACCATATACAAAGAGAGTATGAACAAAAACAACCTTTTTAATGAAGTGTGCTGAAATGGATATTATTGCCACACCATAACTCTCCAATTACAGTCCAGTTTTATTTTAAGCAAGTTTATTTTGAGTAATATTCTTTTATTTTGGTTTAAAGCACTATTTTAACATGCTTTTTTGTCTAAGCATCTGTTATGCTGAAGTTGAAATACCAAAGGGTGTTGGTCTGTGTCTTTCTCTCTCCCTGTCTGTCTCGTTCCTGACGTTATGGAAAAATAAACTCTCCCAGCCAGACAGTGTGAACAATGAAATTCCTGAGCAAGGTAGTCTGGATAGAGAAGGAACATCCTCATCATTGTTAACACAGAAGAATATGCAAACACTCACATAGTGTGCATGCTTTTTACAACCATCTTATTCAGGAGATGCATTGGTGATTTTTATCAGCAGAAGGATAGACCAGTTCCAGGGAAATAAATGATAAAATTAAAAAGAAATAAACAATAGAACATGGCAATGCGTATGAGGCCACACAGCTGGATATCAGTTAGTAATCTCTTCACTAGCAGAGAATAAATAAACAGTTTTCACATACATAAAATGAATGGAGCAGAAGATAAACTGCAAATCTGTAGGAAAATAAAATTTATTTTACGTGGCTGTATCTTTACCTGGGATCAGATCATTGAGTTACTGAGTTGGTGACTCAATTATCTGGTGTAAGAGAATAGCATTTAATTTGTATCTTCACTTCATATGAGTTCTTATGAGATCAGATCTTGAGAATCAGATCAGTCTGATTCGTGAAAAAATGAGCAGTTTTATGAACTGAATCAAAAGATTCACTGAAAAGAGTATTCTGAGTACTGAGTAACAGTGGCCTAATTTTGAATGTTTTTGATGCACATACACACAAAACTGCCTGGGGTGTTTTTGGCAGTTTAATTTAGGATATTAATAAATAATATTTGACGAGCCACAGATGTTCTGTGTGGGGATCATTTTCTCCATTTGGGACTCATTGTCAACTCTTTTGTAATTGTCCCCCAAAACTTTTGAATGATTTCAGGTGTCTGTAGAGGATAATAAACTAAATGTTACCTGACGTAAACTTAGATTATGACAGTAGACTGACTGCACACCCTGTTACACGTTCACACACAAGAAAACAACCCTGTAGAGACTTAATTAAGCTTTTTCGGCACAGTACACCAGTACACCTTTATCCCAGTTCACTTTGTGTGTGTCTAAGTGACTTCTGGGTTACAGGTCTCTCACACTTGTCAATTTGAGTCTAATACATCCTAACAAGCCACCTGTGCTGTTTCTTTTGCTGCATGTGCATGCGCACGTGTTTCTACCTGAGTGCTTACCTTTTTTTTTTGTTGTTGTCAGGTCTGTAAGACTGCTGTCTTAAAGTGGGTTGACATCTCCTGGAAGTACCATGTCGAGAGTTGTATGCACTAGAGATGCTGCATGCACTGCATGCTGTAACTCTGGAAGCAACAGGTAAGAGATGATGTAAGTTCAGTGACATACAAATGTGTGCTCAATTTTTTCCCCAGAACATCACACAAATACTCCACTGAAGCATTTAGACCTTTTTGGTTGTCATACTTGAAACATGTCCATTTTATTCTGATTTAATCTGATTTGACTTCATACATCTACTAAAAATAACTTGGTATAAGTTGATTTAAAGCAAAAATAGATCAGTAAACATTTCATTGCAAAAAGACACATGTACCATGACCTGAAGGTAAATGTTTTTAGAATTATACTAAAAGGCCTTTTACTTGGTAAGAAAGTATAAACTATCAATCACACAACAGAAGGCATTTAGTATATTTACGTGTTTTTCAGCAAAGTTTTAATCATGTTGATAATTTAGAGACTTTAGAAATTTGCATAATCAAATATGATACAGTAGGATAGAATTAAGTTATTCTTTTGCAGATGCAGTTTGGTTTGATATAAAAAGATGTTTTAGAAATGTGGGTCTCAGTGGGGGTTTTGTCTTTGTATCCCACTGACTTTCATTTTAATGACAATAACAGTTGAATCATTCTTCAAAATAATTCTTCAAATGTGCCTTAGGTTTAAAAAATTACAAACACTAAGCTTTAAAGTTTTAAATTTAAGTAGTCATTTACCAGATACTTTTATTTAAAGTGATTTGCCCATTGTGGTGTGGCCATCATGATAAACATATGACATCAAACAATAAAAACAGCCATAAAAAGATTATATATATACTCTTAATATACTGACTCAGGACAAAATGGTTCATTTAGCATTGTTTCCAATCAGAAAAATTCCTCGAGTGAATCAAGTCAAGCTCAATAACAACCATGCAATTTGCTGATGGATTTGTCAACCAAAAAATGAGGCATTAGCAAGGTAGGTTGAATCGTGTGCCTTCATTGTAAGGTGTCTCCAGCCATTCCCAAATGATTGGCTGAATCCTGACCGTGAAGAAGATCAAAGTACATTACAGGTAAAAATAGATTGAGCCTGTACCATAAATTGGCCGCAATCAACTGCAAAAAAAGCAATCAAAATAAGATTGCCTCTGTTTCTCCATGTTTCTCTTTAGGCCATTAGAAATATGGTCTGTGCTATCAGAACACAATGGATACTTAGGTTTTCTGAGATTATCTATCAAGCATAGCTCAATTTTCTGCCAGCTCTTGTAAAGGGCATGGTTGCACTGTTGAATGATCATTTCGGCAGCTTCATCATGTTGATTCTCATTTTTCACCTAGGAAAGTAAAATATGATTTGCTGTGATATTCCCGTTCACACTCCTGCAATATGCAATGCCGTGTTTCTCTGTTATTAAACAATTCACCGCTTACACGTTGAGTTATGGCATCCTGGCGCTAGCAAACACAGCCAATATAAATATGTAAATGTCGCTTGATAAATGTGATTGTAGCATTTGTTTCTGAATGGAACCATATAAAGGTTGTTTTCTATTTGTTGCAGGCAGGAAACAGCTTTCATTTGTCTCTGTGACACATGGATGGATTGTCAATTAGGTACTGAGGAAGAAATGGCGTAATTTATGCCTTGCGGACTTAAGGTAAAAAGAAAAAAAAATCCTCTCTGCTGTACAATTGTGTACGTCATCATAATTGGTACGTTCGTTAATCAGTTGTTGACAATCAAATGCATCCTTATGCTTTGTTACTGGATGTATTGTGATTGTAATACCACTTATATGGCGGTAAGAGTACAATGTCAGCACATTGCTGCCTCTGGAAAAACACATTATTGGATTTTTCACCATCATTGTGCCAAGCTAGAACAGGATAAGTTCAGAATAAAGATGAATAAAGAATAAATATGCATTTTCTGATGACTTTTTTATCTTACATTTTCTGATAAGGTGGAAAAAATTAGGGGACATTTGTAGTTCATTGGTCAATAGCTGAAAGCTTCGAGTTGAAAGTTTTATTAACATCTGGGCAATAAAAAAGCTTACAGATGTGCTTTTATGTATTTTGACTATGGCGAATGAATTCATATGAATTTAAACAACATTCAGCCGTGTGAAATATAAACAGTGCACATCCAAAACAATGCATGAGTTGAGAATTGCTATGTAATGCCACTAAATAAAATCAATAACTTACACCATCAAATAGTTGGATGAACATTGCAATAAACTTTAGAGAATTTTATTTTACAAGATTACTGTTTCTCCTGTATTTTCAATGAAAATAAATGCAGCCTTGATGACCATAAGCAAATTCCTTCAAAAACAATTTTATCAACCCCAAACCTTTGAACGGTAGTGTATGCTGTATATCATACTATTTCTGGCCCTATTATAAAGTGATCTGCCAGCAACTAAAAGCCTGTGAATTTCCAACACAGAGGTAAAGTTGATTGTTTTTTGTATTGTCTTTTGTTCATTGAGTTTCTTACTAACAGTTTTTAATAGACTTGTCTAAAACAGGCATGTCTGGTCACCCTGTCTTTTGATTGGTTACTCACTGTGACTGCTCGGTGACTGTTTCAGTTCACCTCACACTGGTCTCTGAGTGTGACTGCTTCCTGGGGCTCTGCTCCATCTGTGCAGACCTGGAGCACAATCAAAGTTGCTGCAGTGCGTGTTACCTCAGAGACCCCCTTCCCCCTCACAAACACCACCTACATGGAAATGCATCTGTTCCTCTCCTCTCCACACACACACATACATGACACACATCTAACCTAGTCTTCTCCAGACAAACGCAGCCTGTGAAAATTCAGCTATATGTCTCCATCTTTCACCCTGATCACGAAACCTAGGAGAATATTCTGACATACTGTGTGAACGTGTGAATTGTAACTATCCTGTGAGGATCAAAGAGCAGCTTGATCTTATTCAATCCCTCAACAGGCCTTGGCTGCTAACGTGGTGTCCTGTGTGCACTAGAGAACCCAAAATAGTTGCAAACATGCCCATCTATTGAAAGAGAAACCTTAGTCATGTTTGGTAACTGACATTTAGCATATTGCATCAGATGGTCATTGGACTAAAAACAGAAAGTCTATCGTAAAGCCTCTCAGTTGGGAATCAGCTGCACAGGGACTGTTATGATGTAAAGAGGAATATCCTACAGATAAATCTCTGTTAGACGCCGTGGTGCTGTTTTTAAATTGAAACCATGATCAGAACAACATGTCCTAACCAGGGGCAATTGTAGCCCTTCATCAGTCTTCATCCAAAAAGTGTCCCCATATATTTTAATGCTATTATGCATATTCAGAATAAATTGCCTTTCTCTGCAGTAGGGAGTTATTCACAAAGAGCTGCTGAACATATTTGCAACTTTTGTTTCCTACAATGGGTTGTAGGTAAATATTCATCTCATCCAGCTCTCTCTTTTTGTTTTGTTTTTTGCTTTATAAAGTCTCTTGTCACGATTTGAGAAAGTGCTGCAAATGATTCAGTGCGTGAGTGAACTGTCAAAACAAATCAAACTAAATCGCAAACTTTTTTGCAAACTTGTTGAGTGATGAGATTAATTTGGAATCTGGCATTGCTAGTTCCAGTTCTAAACATCTGATAGCAAATATATGACATGACTGCTAAAATATAGTCAAGGAAAATTATATTCAGGTCTGTATATGGTAATCAGACAAGGATTTATCAGTATTTCTAATAATATTTATTATTAGTAGTATTATTGATATTAGTCATTGATATATAATCACAATGTTTTTTGGTTTGTGTTTTTTAAATTATAGCCCTACAAACAAGCACATCAAACCTGAAGAGAGAGATAGATAGATAGATAGATAGATAGATAGATAGATAGATAGATAGATAGATAGATAGATAGAGTGTTGAGTCAGATCACAACTGAATCCTTGTGGTGCAGATTTGGAGCAGCTGAGGTGATGTCATATGACTCAAGGCTAACAGCATGAGAATGACTTCAGAGTTTCTGCTGGACTTCTAATGAACATACTGTCCAAACATGCCCTAAGCATTACTAAAACAACATCAGAGCCATTGCCTGGTGGTTAACGCATCTGTTCTAACACAAATAACGTATGTGGGTTTGAATTTGGGTTGCAACATATCCTGTTTCTATCTCTTCTCCCCATTATTATCTATCATCTCTCCACAGTGGTTCACTAATAAAAATGCCAAGCAATACAGTAAGTAAACATTACTCATATAACTGAAACTGATGC
This sequence comes from Tor tambroides, assembly GCA_021397915.2. Lineage (NCBI taxonomy): Eukaryota > Metazoa > Chordata > Actinopteri > Cypriniformes > Cyprinidae > Tor > Tor tambroides. The sequence goes on from JAFVLL020028422.1 coordinate 55,648, forward strand.
AGTTGGCCTCATATACATATTAAATGTTGCATTCATCTGCAACAGGTTAATAGTAACGCCAACAAGGAGGATCTGTGTAAGTCAAAATCAATGAAAAAAGATGTTTCAGTACACTGAATAAACTGCTTTTTTATAGTTTATCATGTGATAAATGCACAGGTGCTAATCAGGATTTATTTATGTTGCTACTTACTAATTTCTGTAGTCTCCTCCAGCAGTTACTAACAGCCATAAAACTCTGAAAAAGTTTCATATCTGTGGTTGAGGTAATTATAAATAATCAGACTGAATGTAAATTATAAGCAAATTATATGTATATAATAAAGCTCAATTTATGCTAAGATAAGCTGTGTATGTAAATTATATACCGTGGGCAATTTTTTTTTTCAGTTAATCATTTCAATCTCTGTTTAGTTTGTTTTGTTATTTATAATATTTATTTTAAAAAAAATGAATGATACATAAGATAAATACATAAGAATGAGAATAAAAAGTAAAGGTTTTGGATTGCTATAAATTAATGGATGTATGTAACTTCGCTCTAATTAGAATCTGGCTTATTAATGTCATTTGTAGGAGTGTTTTATCAATACTATGTTTCACTTGAGTTTTGCAATATGCAGAACTGTATGACTTTGTCTGTCAGTTCATTTCAATACAAGTGGACCATGACCTTTCATTAATCAATTCAGTAGTAATCAGCAATGCTGTATTTACATATTAATGTTTTGTTCAAGAAAACTTGACAATTACAAGCAGGTGTGTTGAAGCAGGGTACAATTCTGCAGGACCCTCTCCAGGAGCAGAGTTTGACTCCTCTGCTTTAAAGTGCAGTACATTTCCTGTAAATATGTCCCACTTCATGTGTTTGTTTTTTTTCAGTACAGCTGTAGTGTAGAGAGAGGCTTTTTAGAATTATCAGACATAATCTATCTAAAAACACATCCAGTGATTCCCTTCTCAACTGAAACACATTCAGAGATGGGGGAGCAGAATAAACAAAATCATGCATTATCTTTCTCCTTCAGGGCATAGAGTGTAAAATTGCTATTACATTTAATTCAAATTCAACCTTTAGCTTCTCTCTTGCTAGAGTTGCCCTCTAAGTGAAAGCAAGGCTGGCGTCTTCTTTTATTCATTTCTCTCTCTCATGTTTTGACCAGGAGCACTTTGGCCAGCTTTTATAGGGGAAAAAAAGAAAATCCACATGGAGAAATTCTTTTGAGATTATGTAAAAGCGTCGCTTGCCACTTAAATCAGACTCTACAAAGGCAAGTAGAAGAATAGAAGATGGAATCCTGGAGGTGGAGATGAGCCTTATCATAACGATGAAAATATCTTACATTTCTCATTTCCTTTACTTCATGGATTCTGTCTTTTTTCTTTTTTTTTTTTACAATCCACATGCATTCAAATAAGACAGGGATGAGTGGGGATGTTTTAACACTTTTGGCTGTAGTTATGTATGTTTGAGAACATCAAGTCATTTACACAAGTTAAGTTGCTTTTTATTTCTAAGACGGCAAGAATACATAGTGCACTGATACTTGAACAGCATGACTATGAGAGTGATAGAGTTATGATATAACAGTTCAAAAAACAAGAATTTGATTCTGTGTAACTTACATTTTAGACACAATATTCCCAGTCACTTCGTCTGTTTATGCTCTGTCATAAAAATAATTCAAGCAAAGCCACAGCACAACTGTTGTGGATCTCTGAGCAACACAGTGGTGTTTTTTTTCCTCAATGAATCAGCGAGAATGAATCACAGTGAATGATTCCGTTAGTCACTCATAAAGACTTGTTTCATTCCATTTTAAATGAATCAGTTGAATAATTTATGTTGACACGTAATGTTGTAATGATGTCACTGAAAAATGTCAAAACAATCACTAGGTATGTTTACATGCATTGATTTTGTCAATAGGAGTGACTTAAATCCGATTTCAGATTCTGAAAATCCTGTTTATTTGAACCTTTATGTTGCATTCTGATTCACATATTAGTTTACAACAAAACTTTGTAACTTTAGTGCCCAGTTGCCACATTCAGAACCTGAAAAAGCCACTGTGATAATGTCAATAGATCTACTGCAAATATATTTGTTTGTTTGTTTGTTTGTTTGTTTGTTTTTTGTCTTGATGACATATTTAAACTGAAAGCTGACACATACTGTATGTCAAGGTTTTTAGCAATATTTAGTAAATATCCAGTCTTCTCCACTGAGTTCGTAAGACAAATAAACACAGGCACATTTATATGATGTAAAACATCTGTAAACGCTGTTTGTATGATACATCGGATTGAAACGCCTTTACATGAAGGCTTTTCAATCTGTTTATAAATGGATTATTTGGGTGCTACAATGTTTAATTATAAACAAAATAAAATCTAATTCTTAACACTATTTGTTTTCTTGCTCATTTCAAATGTTAGTTCCCTGATCTGCACTTGAACGTATTGGCCAAAATATACTGTTGCATCAGATGCTCCAGCTCTCAGACTCACATTCTTCCCTACAGGGACTTATTATGTCTTACCTTCTTCTGTCTACAAAAGTACACTATTGTCATGGCTTGTCATCACACCTAAAGTGCATATATTTTAGCCCCTTATTTTGGAATGTGTCATAGCATTTTTTTTCTTTTAATGGATCGCCGGTGCCTATATTTAACAACATCTCTGGAAGTTTTAAGCAGCTTATGCACAGTAAAGTCTTCCATATACACACACATACAGTTCATTTTCTTTTGATGTCCTTCACTGCTTCTACGCAAACCAAAGTGTTGTTGAGTGCTGTATGACAGCATGGCTCAATAGGGTAATTAAGAAAACAGCGCGATGGAACTGTGGGTAGCTTAGGTTTCAACAGCAGCCACATCAAAAGATCAGATCGTGCTAGTGGCAAAAACAGCTGACATATACACAAAATTAGATATGTATGGGAAAACACATCTCCCTAACTAATTTCAAATAGTTTGGAGACTATGAGTCATTATTGGTAAATTCAGATATAAATTATGTAAACCTGTTCAACGGGAAAGCACACACATCCAATCTGTTAGTCTATAAGACAGAATCCCAGTTTACTCTGAACTCTCAACTGTGCGTTTTTGTTGGTGGGAATTCTCTCGAGATCTTACAGTCTCAGGAAACAGCTGTCATTTGTGTGTAGAGGAATAGTTCACCCATCATGTATTCAACCTCATTTGGCATAATGTAAATTACTTCATGTTGTTTCAAATCAAAACAAAAAGAGAATGTTAGGCAGGTTCATGCTGTTCTTTTCTGTAAGATGTGAGAAGTCTTCAGTGTGCGCATATTTAAATATAGTGTATATGAAATCAGATGCATAAGAACCATATTTGGCATCAAGGAAACACATTTTGACGATATCTAAATGTACACAAATGTGAAATCGTATTAATTAGTATACTATACTATACTATATAGTATAGTACTAGGCCTATATATAGATTTTTTTTTTTTTAATTCAGCAAGGATACGGTACATTTATATTTTTACAAAAATTTATTCTCAAATAAATGCTCTTCTTTTGAACTTTCTATTCATTAAAGAATATTGGGGAAAAATTATGGTTTCCATGAATAATATTAACCAGCTGTTTATAACCAGTTTCAGCATTAATACCAAGAAATGTTTGATCATCAAATCAGCATATTAGAATGATTTCTGAAGGATCATGTGACAGTGAAGACTGGAGTAATGGTTGCCATCACAGGAATAAATCTAATCAAACAGAGAAGAATTTTTTATGCAATTACTGTATTTATAATATAGCTTTTTACTTTGTTTTAGATCAAATAAATGCAGCTTTGGTGAGCTTAAGAGACTTCCTCAAAAACATTTTAAAAAAAGCTCCTTGTCACTGTTTAATTTAAATGTCAATTTAAAGGCAACTGGCACATTCTTCAAAACATCTTTTGTATTCCACAGAAGAAATTCAGTCACACAGTTTGGAACAACATGAGTGTGATTAAATGATGAGATGCAGGAACTATTTCTTTAAATATTGCTGTCCAGACATTGAGGTGGCAGCATGATTACATTCCATTCTGAGCCTGAGATCAGAGGTCAACAGCTGGAGTTTCTCTCAACCAGCTCTCTCGATTATTATGTACAGCTGAATGGACTCCTTTGTCCCATGTGTTCCCTGGCAGTTCATAGCAGTATCTATGAGCAGATCTGTGTGTCTAATCTGAGTGTCCATGTACACACTTTCAGCCTCTCCGCTCTTTCCCCCAGTGTCGACACTGATTTTGGCACCGCGTTTAACATGCCTTGACTTCCCCACCTTTCACTCTGTCAATCAAAGCCTTTGATTGCTCAACTGATTGCCTTCACTGCTGAGCTAATGCACTCGGGAACTACAATAGAGTTCAGGAACTGCAGATTACAATTCTGTTTCCGAGGGGAGGCTTTATTATTCACCGACATTTACCTCAATGGTTACTTGGAAATCAGATGTGCTCAGATGCTGAATAAGGGCCAGTGAATATGATTTGACATTTAGAGAGGAAATTGGGCTCCTATACAAAGCTAGATTAATGTGTGATCAAGTAGAGCACAAAGGGGTAAAGTGTGTATGTGTGTGTGCGTGCGTGCGTGCGTGTGTGTGTGTGTGTGTGTGTGTGTGTGTGTGTGTGTGTGAAGAATGAATGACCACAGGTGCTTAGGAGGATGTAGCACTCACCAGGGGGCATCAGTCAGAACGCATGGAGGAGGAAGTAGGTGGATTCATGGATTTTTCTTGGAGTTTTTCAGTGATGATACAGCAAACATGTAATATACCAGTGGTTCTCAACAGGTGGGTTTCAGTTCTGTTTTAACTGGCAGATAGCAGGGGGAAAACAATGCTTAAGGCAAATTATAATTTGTATCTAATCAAATATAAATATAATGCCCATACATGTTAAAAAAAAAAAAAAAAGTCTGCTGATTTGCAAAAAAAAAGCCTAATATTACCTAAATTGATGCAAAAAAGGCCTAATATTTCCTGATTTGATTTGTCAGTAAAAACTTTCCATCACACAGTTTTTTTTTTTTTTTTTTTCTTAAAATAAGAATGAGGAAAATAAATAATTTTTAAAAAATGCAGTTCGGAGGATTATGCATAAAATAATGTCTTCAGAATCATTTGTAGATGTGAAAATCAGCTGAGAATTGAACCAATAGTTGTAACCTGACTCAGAGGATGATTGGAATCATGTCTGTGTTGCAGTTTTTCTGGTGAATAAGGGATAATACAAATCTTCTTCAACTTACAAATGGTTGTTGAAAGCAAAAATGCTATGAGATGCACATCATATTTTGTGAGAAAATGTGAGATGCTACAAGGAAAACATGGCACTTTTGGAAAGAATACGCATCTCAAAATTAGTAAGACACAAGTATTGACTTAAAAGGGAGGATGAAATACTGACTTGTTAATGTCCAAGGCCGTGCGCCTGAAATGTCCTCATCCTTGAAAAAAATGAACAAAATAAGTCAAAATATTGAAAAAAATAAATAAATAAATAAATAAATGACACAGACTAGATTAAATTGGGGTTTACTTGCAATGAACATATTAAATATTAATACTATTGATTTTAATAAATGTGTTTTAAGGACATTTGTGTTTAATTTTATGTGACAGATAATTTTGGTACTGTGTTGGGGTGCCATTTGGTGTCTAAAGTAAGTTCTAAAACAAAACTACTGCTCTAAAAGTCTCTCAACAGCATAAACATACATGAAACTGAAGTAAATTCAGGGCACTGAAGTTAGAGATGCAAGTATCTATGCATGCCTTTTCAATATTGCTTAATCAATACTGATAATAGAATGACATGTTGCATGACCCTGTTAAGACTGATTAAAAATACAGACTGTAACCAAACAGAACAAATTAACATCCAGTTTATCCAGGAGTTTTCACAAGCTAATAAATGGCATGAAGTAGGCACAAATAAACATTGCACACTGTGGTCCGACTCACAAGGTCACGGTTATGATCAGCCATACTGGAACACATGTGAAAGACTTACTATTAATATTTGGCATTAGCCTGTAACTCTCGCAACATGAAAGTTAATACAATTCTGTATATAACTACCTGGCTATGTTGGAAAAATGAAAGTGCAGAAGGAAACTGTTTGGAGATTACTTAACCAAATGGACAAACATATTCACATATATATATATAGATATGTGGGTTTTTTTTGTTGTTGTTGTTTTTTTTTGTTTTTTAAGAAAGTGGCACAGTTTGAGTGGATGTTGTGTATTTCTCTAGTTGCGGCTAAATGAATAAATGTAAATGTAAAATGTAAATTAATGAGGGACATTAACCTCTATTCAGTTTAAAGTAGTGATTGATAGAGTTGGCGTAAAGAGTGATTCACAAAAATCTAGACCTGATGAACTTCTCTCATTATGACTTCTTTGCTCTTTTGCGTTTTACTGTACCATTTGTCTCACTAATGTTTTTAAGTGGGCCCACACAGATAGAGGTTAGCAATAGCCCATACCTTTGTCAAGTAGAGGTGAAACCACAACACACATGCATTAACATTAAAAGCACTTTAACAGTCTTATTACTGAAATCTCTAGATCAACACAGTTATTGAATCATTTTGTCTCAATAATTTTAAAGTGAGCATAATATGAAGCTCTGGTTTAACACTGAAATATATATTTATTTTAGTCACTTGAGACACTCCAATTGGTGTCATACATTTGGAGCTTGCTTTTCCACAAGCTGGTCTCAGTTTTTAAGCCCAGACCACAGCATGTGTGATAAAGTGTGCTAAGCTTTTCAAGCCTTTATAGAACCTTTTAAGATCATATAACAGGATGTCATAAATGGCCTACTTCTAAAAGTTCAAAGGCTGCTGTGGTAACAGGAACATTTTTGAGAAGCCAATGTGTCTGAAAGGTTCAATCTTTGTGCTTGACACTGAGACACAACCCCAGATTTTGCTCTGTCTGATGTTATATTATGATTTATTGTTTCATGGATATATTGTGATTGGGTATCTTTTTTGTTGTTGTACAGATAATCAGGCTTTTTAAGTTTTTACCATATTTTATATCCTCCTCCTTTCCACTGAAAATTTTGGCAGTTAATTCATACCCCAGCCAGATTAAACAGAATATAGTTGAGAAGACTAACATCATCCAGGGACAAGTCATTGCAGAAGTTTGGAATGACTGAAATCTTTGTGTTAACTTCCCAGCCTTGTCTTTACAAGGTTCATATTTTAACAAGGTATGTGGAGGAGGGTCAACCAGCAGTCAAAATACTCCATCATCTGATGGAACAGTTTACATTGGATGAGGGTTTATTATTCATGTGTGGCTGTAGAAAACTGCTAACATCTTAAAAAGAGACAGAACAAATACAGACCCCACTTCTCAGTCTCTCTTTCCTGCCATTCTTTTTTTCTCCCTTTTCCTTTTTGTTTTCTGAGGGGAGGTTTCATCCTTGGAGTTTTCTGGAATTCCTTTTGTAAAGCATCAGTACATCAGCATTTGAGATGACACTTCAGGAGCCTCTTGCCTGCAGAAAATGATTACAATTATATCAGTCCTTCATGATAAATTAGTATGGCAACTGTGATTTAACTAACTCTATAAGGACAGATCAGTTTGTGCATTAGCTGTGGAGATATTTTCAGTGACGCCAGTCAGTCGTTACACAAGTATTGTCTTCACGAGTGAGTCATTGACACATTCATTCATCCAATTTGTTCATAAACGCAGATTCATTTAGAAACGAAAGAAGTGACTGATTTAATGAAGCAACAAATGGCTGTCTGGTGAGTCATTGAATAATTCACTAAACCATTTTTTTTTTTTTTTCAAAAACACCAAATAATTAATTACAAAAACACCACTACTATATGTTGCAGTGTTCTTTGTTTGGAAAAAAAATTTCATCAAGCAAATGTAGAAAAATTGCCCATATTGTTTAAAGTTTAAAATATTCACTTTTGTTGTTGTTGTTGTTGTTTATTGAGCTTCTGTATAAAAGTAGTATCACTGCCTCTTTAAATTCTCAGAAGCAAACCAAGCTGCCATTCCTAGTTATTAGCAACATGGACTTACATATCTTTTGAACAAGCAAATCACACTTACAAGAGTGTGTTGTAGCTATTCAGCCAGTATGAGATGTCCTCAGTTATACTTCTCATAATTCATCAATTGCATATGGAATGTTTTGTTATACACGTTAATAGTGCTGAAATTAAGATATAAAAGTAAGAGTTTTACCTTTTTTTTTTTTGCATGGAAACTAGGTCAAGCTTGGTCAATTAGTGATATGAGTAATAATTTCTTAGATTTTTCCTTATTTATTTTTTCCTTCTTTATTTGACATGAATTACCACAGATACATATGTGTCTCCAACCGCCCCCCCCCCCCTCCCCTCCCTTTTAGAAGCCTATTTCAACTAAGAAATAAGCAAAACAGTCTGCTTAGCAACTGACAGGCTTAGTAGCAAAGCAGCTTCCAATGTTTCAGACACCTATAGTCAGAGGGTGTGGATCAGTGGTAAAAGGGATATTTTTCCTCGACTTACTTTGTCCTCCTGATTTTCCAGCAGCCTTACATAAAAACCTCAGAGGCAGACGTTATTACAGGGGTGTATTATTTTAGATTAAAGCCAGAAAACGACCGAATTTAAAATAAATAATATTGGTTCTACACTCTGTAGCCTGAATAATAAATGTACATTTCCTCTGTTCTTCTTTCTCATCTGCGAGCTTCCATTTAGCTCAGGAGAATGGATCAGTGGATCTCTTTGTAGCTTCAGGCTGTGATCACCAGGCAATGGAACAGCATCTATAGTGTGTTCAAGTAGTTATGTGTTCCTGATATATACATTTGTGTGTCCTTTCATGCTTTGCCAGAAACAAAGTACAGATTCCAAGCTGCTTTTTGATGTTAATGCAACATCTGAATGTGAAATGCCAGTAATGACAAACAAACAAAGCGCGAGTGAGATGGTGGTGTTTACCTTTTTGGTGTTTCCATTTTCTTTATGTTGCTCTTTCATCTGGTCTGACTAAATTACAAACTCTCGACTTCCATCACCAGGGTCTTACCACCCACCATCAGCGTAATGAGCCCGCAGGATGTTGGTGGCTGAGTTTCCTCCCTCTGTTGCACTGTGATGTTCCTGCATAGTTTCCTCTGGCTTTGCCCATTCATCCAAAGTTTCTTCTAACTTACAGAGCTAATTGAAAGCTATGATATTGATGCAGAATGTAAAACAATACCTGCCTAAAAGCCTGTTCTGCTTTACACCATTATATTTTCAATATATGAGAGCAAAAATAGCTTGGGTTAAGTGCAAGCACCATAAATTGGATAAAGCCTATATCAAAGATGAAATCAATCGAAAACGGCAAAGATTTGCATGCACATAGAATGCAAATTCTGCATTTCCCCAGGTCCTTGCGGGCTGGTTTATCTTCAGACTAGCATAATGTGATATAATTGTTGTATAACTTTTATGTCTTAAAAAAATAAGAATAATGTGTTATTAAAAACCCCATAGCTTGTGTACTTTTTTGTGTACTTTATTTTTTTTTTCCTGATAGCTGGCAAAAGTAAAAAGGAATTTCTCAGTAAGAAAGCTTATCTTACATGCCAGCACTTGAGCAAACGTTCAAAGGAAGCTGCCTGAACTATTATTTGGAGTGTATAATAGCTGAAATGCAAATCCAATACATCGTGATTAAGATGTGAGATTGTTAATCTCATGTTTCTCTGTCATGACAGGTTGTGTTGACTGACTGAACATAGCTGAAGGGAGCGCTTGTTATTGGGTTAGAACATACTCTCTCAGTCATCTGATAATTGCGTGGGCTGCACAAAGACTTATTGCAATTATGTTGTTATCATCTTTTAATCTTTAACATTAAAATACATGGCTTTTGCCATGACATGCTCTAAAACTTCTTGTTAATTTACTAACTGTTTTTCTGTGTTCAGAAAAGCAGTTTATTTATTATCTGTTCAACTGGACAGCACATGTTCCAGTAAAGCAGATTATCAACAAATAAAAGAAAGGCTTGTTTTCAGCAAAGAAAGTACATTTTTTTATAACCTCGCCATTATTTCATGAGATAATAAAGCAACTGTCGCCATTTTCTCTACATTCTGTCTGTATGATTATTGATTTGGGGTACAATACGGCCACATTTTGAATACTATAGTGACAAAAGATGTTTTATTGCCTCACAAAAGCAGAACTAGATGGTCATTTGTAATGCTGAAAGTACTGAATTATACAGGCAGGCAGAATGGCCCAGAAGAGCAGTGTGTGTATGTGTGTGTGATATCAGCAAGAAGCAGCTGCAACATCAATGAAACTGTGAACCTGCTCAAGGCTCTGCACACACTCAGTGTGTGTGTTTGGCCGAGTTGAGATCTGCTGTGGCTTAGAATGTTAGCTATAGATTCATATTCAGTCATATTTAGTTTGGTATTGCCTCTTGTACAATGACAGTATCTTTTATCGGGATGTAGGCAAATATGAAGGTTCTGTATAAAGCATTTGGAACCTCTAGAGTATCTGAAACTCAGATTATTTGGAATAAGAATGACAGAAAAAACCTTTGATGAGAGGTAAACAGTGACAGTTACAGTGTTATAGCACTGAATATTTGTTTGTTTTGCCTGCCTGATCGAGTCGCTCTTCGGAGAAGAGGAACAGATGCACTTCCATGCAGGAAGTGTGAGGTAGCAAAATCTCTGAGGTAACACATACTGGGGGTTCTTGGTCCTCTTCCAAGTCTGTGCAGATGGACCAGAACACTAGGAAGTCATCACAATAACAAACCAATCACATGGAGACGTGATAACCCAGACCAATCAGAGGCTTTTGTCCTGAAGCAGTGCTCATTTTCATATTACTGCTGACAGGTGTATTTTCATTCCACACTTTCTTCTACCTAAGATTAATTATTTTATTTATTTATTCATTCATTCATTCTTTTTATTTATTTATTTATTTTTGAAAGAAAAAGCTATAGTTAACAAGTCGTGCTACTGTATAGTGACATTCCATGTTTCTGGAAATGACCCATTTTCTTCTGTATGGTTGATATGTTTTATGGTAGATAGACATTTTAAAATTTGGAAAACAGTTAGTTAAGTATTTCACAATTCTTTTAATGTTTATTGAAAAATGTCTCTTATGTTTACTAATTACAGTACTACAGTTTTGTCAGGACCGCAATTGTCAAAGATGATTTTATTAATGTTCTTAGATAATGTTCTTAATGACAATTTAATATAACAACATAATTCAAGATAAAGGTCTGATTCAATGAGAAACATCAGAAGGCCAAGTCCTGACTGTGGACGAAAAGAGGAGTTGGTGATGGAGCTCCTGAGCAATGCGATAAGATGTCACTAAGAAGAGGACAAAATTCATACAATTCAAACTGAACAAATGAAGAGAGGGAAGTAAGGATTGAAAAGAATGTTTTAATTAATAAAGAGAGTACTTTCAGCATGTTTTAATTAGTAAAGAGACAGAATATAGACATTTTCTTTAAAAATGCCCATGGTTGCCTCAATCCCACAACAATTTGGAGTGAATTGGCATTGAAAATCAAGGCAATTCTGCATTGTCATTTATGCGTTTATATATTGCATTTCAAAGTGTTTAAATATTTTTGGCCGCCTGTAGGAGGATGCTACTATCAGTCAGTGCACACACAGAAAAAAAATAAAAAATAAAAATACATCTGACTGATAACAATCTTTTTTAAATACTTGTCTTTGTAGTAACCTTGTTATATCTGTGCTTCACATTTAGGATGCTACCGTTTGGTACACAGATGATGCAAACTGTGATAAACTCTGAAGCTTCTAACCTGAGATAACCTTGAACACACTCTGGCACATTATTACTCCTCCACCTAGAATTCTTGCACAAACAAATGCTTTCTTTTATTAAACCCCAAAGATTAAGAGCATTATTGAAAACTAAATGTGGCATTCCCTTGCTGTATAATCATATCCACTCTGATAATACAATGGATTTATTGATGAGACACTCAAACAATTTAGCTGTTGGGAGGATTCTAAGTCATCTTCAAACAGCTATAAAGGGAGAAAGTAGAGATGTGAATACACATGTGGCCTGTATATGTTTAACCTCACTCCATATATAGTCCATATTTACACATTATAGGGCTGATGACTGAAAAAGCAGTCAATAAACAGTTCTAAGTTTAGATAGAAACTCTCTGACCTAACAAGGTGTCATTCAGGGTATTATTGCACACCACGAGGAAGGAAGAGTGAATTATACTCAGTGGGTATGTGTGGTTGAATTCATTCTTAGCAAATTTATCCCAGTGGCATGTACTCCTGTAGACAACAGGGGTTCAATTCTCAATTTTCATTTCCTGATCTTGTGCTTTTTCTTTGCTTGTTTGTTATAAAATAGAAATAAGAAGCTAAAGCTTATAGGCTAAAGAGTTATTTGTGCTTAGACCTTGATAATTGTGGCTTGCATATATATTTTTATGCAAAATACAGGCATGCATTTGTTATTCACTCACCTTTCAAGGTAGTAATGCTGTCAGATTTGAAGTCATGCATTGTTATAAGGAGAATGAAATTAGGATCAGGGTGTTTTTTTTTTCTTTTTTTCCAGAACACTCTGAGTGATTGCTAAATGCTACAAAGTGTGTTTGTAAGTGCACATACAGCTGCTAGCTCTGCATGGCAAGAGGTAATCAATGGTTTCATCCAGGTGGTAAAATATGTTTTCTTAAAAGCCTCTTTGTGCAAAGACCACTCAGAAATGCCTGGAATGGATTTTTTTTTTTTTTTAGAATAAAACTCTCCATTGTTAAACATTCAAGGTCATTTTAACATGCACAGAAAATGTTTTGCACTCATTTTATACTACCTGTTGGAAATTCTGAAGTTTTAAAGCTGTTTCCAACATCAAAGGGATGTCAAATAATTTTTAAAGTTGAAATAGATGTTGGTCTTTGCATAAAATATTCAGATATGTACAGGATTAATCACAAGAAAGACTGATACCTATACTCAGGAAAGCTGACAATATGTGGATCCTTTCATGGGAATAGCAATTTGGTTTTAGCAATCTTCATTATCATACTTTCAACAAAGATAACCTGTCAAGTATTCACATTGCTTTTAACAAAGGGGGATGAAAACTTTGCCATTTGAGGTTTAACCCATTTTGTGCAGTTACTTTACAGTGCAGATCAGTGTTGTTTACTAAAACTAAAGCTAAAATTCCACATCCATCCATTAGCCAAACTGCTTGTCCTCTGTAGTGGGGATGTTTGAGCCTATGTATAAAAATATTTTTTGTTTTGTTTTGTTTTTAATTACAGTAAAACTGAAATAAAATATAAATATCACAGTAAAAACTTGTATCAAAATTGCCGTGGCAACCAACTGTTTAATCAAGTTGAACTACCAAATTTCTAAAACTGAATTTAAAATGAAAGCTTAAAATCTAAAAAATAAAACCTAACTCTTAAAACCTTATTCAAAATATGAATAAATACTATAATAGTATATAAATAATATAAAATTACATTGGTGCAGATATGCAAAAGAGAGAGAGAGAGAGAGAGAGAGAGAGAGAGAGAGATAAAGATAGCTGTGCATCTGAATTTTCTAGATGTGTACTATAACAGTATAAATAATATTATTATAACACTGGTGCAGGTATGTGTACCAGCCCTGAGGAAGGTTGGAGCAGAAGTATGTTCATGTAAAGGGATAGTTTAGTTAAAAATAAAATGAAAAATAAAATGTCATAAATGTACTGTATGTTTAATATTAGTTATACTTATAATCTATTTTAATTAAAAAATAATAATAATTACAAATCTCTGAAAGTGAGACAGGAAGTGATCTATTTAAGTCTAAGCCTATTTTTTTTCTACTAGATGCTTTGTATTTTGTGTAATAGCATTCAAAGTTGAAGTATCACATCTGTGATGCAAAATAACATGCTGCTTATCATGCTTGCCCTCTTTTTTTCATCAGTTTGACTGTAAGCCCTAGATCCTCATTAGCCGCTTCTCCACTGTCTGGTCAGTGCGAGCTAAGGCTAACGATCCATGCTGGGCCAATAGCCTCGCACCTCAAGCCGCAAGGCCAAAATAAAGAAGCTGCATTTCCAATGTAGGACCAGTGTTACTCTAAATCCCACCCTTAACACACCTCCTTGAAACAAACGTCACGTAACCCCAAGTGTAGCGTATGGACGAATCAGACACACATTTAGTCATTATATTTAATGAATAATTCAGGAAACCCTCTCATTCCACACACAAATTGTGAGG